>BMAC01000126.1:250180-260269 GCA_014905375.1 Phtheirospermum japonicum | reverse complement strand
TGTATGGATTCTTTGATCCTCAATCCATATAAAATATGGGCAATAAGAAACAGGAAGCCACGCTGTACATCCTTAAACATATGCGGAAATCGGAAAAGCAGATTTACTTAGGAGGATACCACCATGAGTAAGTACTCCTTTATTCTTGTTTGCAAACTCGATCTTATCACCTAT
This sequence comes from Phtheirospermum japonicum, assembly GCA_014905375.1. Classification (NCBI taxonomy): domain Eukaryota; kingdom Viridiplantae; phylum Streptophyta; class Magnoliopsida; order Lamiales; family Orobanchaceae; genus Phtheirospermum; species Phtheirospermum japonicum. Next base: position 260,095 of record BMAC01000126.1, on the reverse strand, counting down.
TCTTAGGACAAAAGTTGAATAGTTATCCCATTATTTAATTTTTATACTTGATTTGACATTAAATATAATATAATTGGCTTATCTCTTTTGATATTTTTTGTATTTGTTGTATAATTCCGAAATGCAGGCAACAATGGCAACTACTTGTTATTGTACCCAAACAAGGGATTGCCGTGTGGTTTTGTTCACAGCACCGTAAACCCGACAACGACATCAAATTAATAGTACAAAGGTACACTTTTAATTTATGACACATTCACTTGTATTGTAAATTTAAACCCATAACACGCTTATATTTCTTTTAAACAGTGTTGTGACACCATTCAAAGTGTTGGATGGTAAGCACACGAGTAAATCCAAGCAAGTTGTTAACTGGATTTACCCCAAGGTAATTACGATTCTAAATATTCATTAAATTAGTGTATTCATTATATTAGCCAAGTAGGTATTAAATTTTAATTCTCTTACAGTGTAATGAACAACGCGAATGTTGGGAGAGTGGGTATTATGTCATGCTCTGGATGTTGTCTATTGTTCGAGTAGGTATCAAGGAAGATTGGCGAATCTTTTTCTCAAGAGAGTATTGAAGAAGTTCAAGCCCAATGGTCGAGATATTTTCTTGAAATTAAAAACAAATGAATKTTCTGTAAGGTTATTTTAATTATATACTCGTGTTTGTTTGATAACTAGAATATGTGTGCACTTTGAGTTTATTTTGACTTGGTGTGGAGAACTCAAATGAGTGGGATTGATGTTGTTTGTTTGTTTGATCTATTCGACTTTTAGAACTATGATGATAATAAATGATGTTGGTTGTTTGATGTATTCGACTTTTAGAACTATGATGATAATGAATGACTTGTTAAGATGTATTCGACTTTTAGAACTATGATGATAATGAATGATGTTGGTTGTTTGATGTATTCGACTTTTAGAACATATGATAATMGATGTTCGATGTGAATTTSGGATTTATTTRCAGCTTTTACAATTTATTTTTGAAATGAACCCACCAAAAAAGATGTTGTTGCAGTTGTTAGACATATTTAACGTCGGTTTTACATAAACCGACGTCCAACATCCGACGTCGGTTTTTGGCAATATTACGTCGGTTGTAAAGCCGACGTTTAAACCAACGACGTGGAATGTCACGTCGGTTTTGGAGACCCGACGTGACATTCCACATCGGTTTGTCATTAACCGACGTGAAATTCCACGTCGGTTGCCACAAAACCAACGTAAAATTCCACGTCGGTTGCCACAAAACTGACGTAAAACTCCACGTCGGTTGCTTAAAAACCGACGTGACATTCCACGTTGGTTACCTCAAAACCGACGTGGAATGTCACGTCGGGTCTCCAAAACCGACGTGACATTACACGTCGGTTTTCTCAAAAACCGACGTAGAATGTCACGTCGGTTCCGAAAAACGACGTGACTTTCCACGTCGGTGGCTAAGACGTCGGTTGCAAAACCGACGTGGAATGGTTAAAATAACCGACGTGGAATGCCTGTTTTGTAGTAGTGTTACACCATTGAGTTCGTCAATCCTGGTGGAGCGGTGACTTTGATCGACCCCAAAACTCAAGATCACTTCCAAGTCAACGGGCACCGAGTTAAACCTTATCGTCATGGTTTCCTCTTGCCACCCTACGAGGAAGTGGTAGCATTGGTTAATCCTCCCGTCTAACCGTCTTCATAATCAAAAAGGGAGTACGTCAAGCTAGTGACGTTAAACAAGCGCTACAAGGGAGGCAACCCATGATTTTTTAACCCTTTCTTATTTTTCTTTTCTTTCTCCCCTGTTGTTCTTTCGATTTAGCGTATATCCCTTCTTTCTCTACTTTAACTGAAATTTTTGAGATGGTGTAGGTGCAATCTTGGAAGTTTTTGGATGGAAGGGGAGCAAAACCGCGAATCAGCTGCACTATTGCAGTCGTTCGACAGCTGTCAATCGATTCGACTGGTCAACAGTCGATCAACTGACTAATTGAATGCAACCCCCCGGATCGGCTGGAGGACTGCAGCTCAGTTTTTTTTCAAGGAGCAGTCGATCGACAACTTTCAGTCAATACGACTAGTCAGCCATCGATCGACTGGCTAATTGACTGGACCCCCCTGGATCGACTGGCGGACAGAGACTCATGGTCTTCAAGGCTCAGTCGATCAATTAGTCGATAATCGATCGACTGCCCCATGGGCCCGGCCCAGCAGCTGCCTATAAAAGGGCAGTCGATTTTTCCCCTTCTTCTCACTTTCGACTGCAACCAAAAAAAAGAGAAGAAATAAAAAAAAAATATAAGAGAAGTTGAAAAGAGAGAAGTTGATCGACTTCGATTCTTGGGCGGGATTCTTCTTTCTATTTCAATCTTCAACACGAGATGTTTGGGGGGTTTTGCTCTTCGGCTTTCTATTCGAAATTCGGGAAATTTCTTGAGGTAATTCGCTAGAACCAACTTGTAGAAACCTTATTGTGATCAATTGGTTGATTGGTTGAGTTTAGGGGTGCTTGGGTTCCAAACTTCTTTCAAATTCTTTATTTTGAACTTGTGCCTACCAAGTGTTCGAGGAAATGCCTCAGTGAACATTCTTGTTTGATTCCCCCTCATTTACCCATTTCTAGCTTTTGTTTTGATTCGTGAAACTCTTAAAACACGCACCTCGTCCATTTCACGTATTCCTAACCTCGTTCCATGGAGAACCTCTACAACCACCCCGACCTCGCTGGCAACTATGTCGTCCCATTTCCCATCCATTCTGAGGCCGAAGGGGAACTTTTTGAAAATCTCTCTCAACAGAACTTCATCGTTCCACGTTTTGTCACACTCGATCTCCTCGACGAGTGGATGGTGAACAGGGACTACCAAGGTTTCGGATCACGGGTTCTCAACTTCATCGATATGTTGGGCGCCCGATATTTTGCATCCCTTCGAGCACCGGCCTACCGAGAGTTGATGCTTGAATTCTTCACCACTTACGGGTCACATGATTGCTCTGAATTCACGGTTCATCTAGGAGGAAGGGAGTGTCGGATCACTTAAGAGGTGATCCAAGTGGTCCTCGGGTTTAATTGTGAGGATTTGTGGGACGATCGGCCAAGGGAGTTTGCCCCGACACAATTTTGAGCATCGATCACGGGCAGGCGAGGTACTTCTCAGTATCAAGCCTCGGCCATCACCGACTTGGCACTTTTGAATGTTTACAAGTTTTTTGCTCACGTCGTTATGGGCAAGAACGAGAGCTCCAACCTCACCCTTGACGAGGTCTACATGCTTTCGTGCTTGGTTCATGGGCGTCGACTTCCGTTCTATCCATTCAACCGTGCCGGGATTCGGGGGATTACGAAGACAAGAGGCGGGAGTGTATCCCGGGTCGGAATGGGGCCCATGATCACTATGATAGCCCATCATTTCGGGTTCGACCTGGAGGTGGCTCAAAGGATGAGGATCGAGCCGATAGAGTTGGGGTGGAAAATTCCAAAGATGCCGACGAACCCCAACGCTCGTGCCACCGTAATCAAGAGAGAGAGGAGGAGGAGGGGTTTAATAGGCGGCAAAACGAGGGAGTCGATGCCGACGACGACCTGAACACCAGTTTGGGCGCGCCGTTCAATGCAATCACGAGCCAAGCGGCATTCCCGCATTATGGAGGCCCGAGCACTGGCCCGAGTCCCGACATGGGTTTGCATGAGTTCCAACGCCAAGTGTTTGAGAGTTTTAACCGGCTCGACGCGGGGCAAGCAAGAGCCGACTGAGCACACCGCGCCCTCCATAGCCGCCTATTGTTGATCGAAAGCCGCATACCCCGGGATGAAGACGAAGAAGATGAGGAGTATGACGATGATGAGGAGGAAGAGGAAAACGACGAGGACGAGGAGGAAGAAGAAGCTCCCGAGGAAGAAGAGGAAGAGGACGAGGAAGCGAACCTCCAACCCCGAAGTCGGAGACGTCATTGATTTCCTTATCCCTTTTGTATATATTTGATTGTGTTGTTTTTATTAAGACTTGCACTTTATTTTTGTTTGTATTATTTTTTATTCGATTATGTTCTTTTATTTCTCGTCTAATTCTTGAAAAATCCAAAAACATTTGAAAAACTTAAAAATCCAAAATATATTATCACTAGTGCAGAAACTACATTCTAGAACAGAACATCCTGGTGCATCAAGAAGGTTATTTAAAATACTGCTCTAGATTAAACATTCTAGAACGGTATTTTAAATTACCGTTCTGGATAGATGATTTTCCAGAACGGTTTTATAATACCATTCTGAAAGTAGACATTCCAGAACGATAATGTAAAAACCGTTCTGGATTATGAGTCGATCCAGAACGGTATTCGAAAAACGTTATGGAATGTGAAAATTCCATAACGATATTTTACAACCGTTCTGGAATGTACTTCAATCCAGAACGGTTCTTTGTAAAATCGTTCTTGAACGTCTTATACCGCGTAAATGAAATTTTCTTGCCGCCCATATTTTTACTTTCCAGAACGGTATTTTTAAAACCGTTCTTGAATGTGTACATTTCAGAATGTTATTTTAATACTGTCCTGGAATGTATGTCAATCCAGAACGGAATTCTAAAAACCGTTCTAGAAAGCTTCGCCGATACTGAACGGTATTTAAAATACCATTCTCATTTTCCATTTACTAATTAAATATTAAAATATTATTCTCGTTTAACATTTATTAATTAAATAATGTCCATACGTTTTTCATCCAGCTCGCTCAAGCCGTCGCCCCAGCTCGCTCCGGCCGCCAGCTCATAACTGAGAAAGATGGTTTTAAGCAAATAGTGCGCTGGGCCAGAGAAAAAAGCTCTCCAGTCGCGAGGCTGAAGAAGTAGAAGAAGGGGAAAACCGCGGTCTCTGCCCGCCACCTCCGGCTCTCCACCCGTGCTCTCCGCCGCCCTCTACTCCTATTCCTGGTGCTGGTCTGAAATCCTAAATCGCAAGGTATTTACTCCCCAAGTTACATCAATTCCGAAACCCTAGCCCCAAATTTATTGTGTTTCGATTTCTTGGTCCCCAAATTTATTGTCCCCGAATTACATCAATCCACCCCTGTTCCTTTCAGTCACGTTTACACCATCTATATGTCAACCCTGTTAACTGTGTACAATTGTTGATCGATGGATCTATTGTATTGGTCTTGTCATGGTCACCTTCGGGGCCCACCACAGGTAGTCCATAGTAAGCGCTGCGATGTATAGGTCGGCACTCTTTCTGTCGAACCTTAGGCTTAAAGGACGTCCGCATCTCGACTCCAGCTTCCCCTGCTTTTTTGTCGTTGAGTCCTTAGCTTGTGCACATAGCTTCTCAGACCTGTAACAAAGCTCCAAACACCAGCAAATTAACAAAAATATAAGCATATCAATATAGTGGAGTTTGTGAAATAGAAGAAAATATTAAAAGGGTATTCATGATTTTCAAAGAAAAAATATTGTTTAATTATTTATTATTTATTAATTTAAATGGATTCGACCTCAAGAGTACTTTGGTTTGAAAATTATGAAAAAATGAAGAGTTTTTACCAGTTACGCAAGACGAGTGCAAATGTTTCCCAGCCAACATCTTTGCCCATCTACCTCACTACACGTCCGTCGGCTAATCCAGCATAAGGGCCACGGCCCGAAGTATTGAACTCCAATGACTCCGGGCCGAAAACTTCGTCCTTAAATTCCAAATTCCCAAGTCCTAACTAACTCCGGTTGTCCCAAGGCCAACTCCCCATCACTTGGTCGTAAGGCACTATGTTGTTTGTCACGGCCCTAACATCACGGCCGCCAAGTAGATTCATCTCGAAAGGGTCCATCACTATGAAGCTCAATGCTAACACGGAATGTACAATATATGTATGTTGCAATAGAATCCTGTCTCGGATTTGTGATATTCTCTTCTCCATAAGTATGCGTTGGTTGGTGAAAATGAGAATAGTGAAATGTGATGAAGTAGGATTATAGAATGTATTTATAGTGATTCAGATTCATGTGATAATTGTGATGGTACATTTATAGTGATTTAGTTTAAAGAGAGTGTTTGGTGAATAAGTTGTAAAAGTGCTCATTTGTTTCATTCTTTGTAGAAGTCGAACAAAAAATAGAATTAAGAAAAAAAAAATCTAATGAAGTAAACACCCCCTTTTTTTTAAAAAAAATGTTGATATTTTCCAATTTTCTGTGTTTTTATATGTATCTAACTCAATAGGTCACATGTGGCCTTTTTTATTTTCTTCGAAGGGCTATGGGTGGTCTGTTATATTCTGAATGAGGCTTACGAAGATATTGAATTGCTTCAAATCATTTCAAGATTCTTATTACTATTTATGGTAAGTATGCCTAACTTGGTTTTATTTCCATTTTACCTTCACTTTCATTTCTCACATTTATATTATTTTTTCTTGATTATTGTTTCCCAGAAAAGTCTCCTTGTGCTGTCATTCTTTTCTATATCGATATCCCAGCCCCTCGTCACACTTACGAGCTTGAGGGAAAGGGACCACCCACCAAGCATTATGATGGGCCGGACATTGGGTGTACTACCTGCTAGCACGCTTTTAGTAGAATGGGAATCTACCCAGTTGGTAAATCCTAATGAACCTTTTGATAAGCTTCTTTTGAACAGGAGATTTCGTTGCTCATTTATGGAATTTGCTATCAGGTGTCGAGTTATTGCCTTTTAGATCGTAATTCTTTCTAACTTTGGGTTAATTACTAAAAGTACCCTTGAGGTTTGACCTAGTTACATAAAAATCTAACTAACTTTCAAATTTCAAAAATCATACCACTGAGATTTTTATTTTTTTGGTTTTACATTTACCCCTCCAAAAGCAACAAATATTTCAAAGCCTCCCATTCACATTTAAAAAAATATTACAGACCGTCCCTTAATTTTAACATTGAATCAAATTTCGAGGGTACTTTTTGTAATTGTCCCTTTTTCCTTTTCATTCTATGTATATTTGTCCCTTCTGTGATAATGTTGAAGGAAGCCTATTTATTATTTCGTTAATGTATCTGTTTGGTTGGGGAGAGCGTCCATTTCTATGAGGAAGTGCAATAGCTTGACAAAATTCCAATTGCTGATCCAGTTTAAACTTTGTTAAGTTTGTTTCTACCAAGTTAATTAGAGGCCTTATTGAGATGTTTGTCTATTTTAAGCTAGACTTGTCCAGTAAAAATTATAATTTGGTTCTACGTTTTAGTGTAGCCAGAGCAACTGCAGCTTAATGACCAGTGACATTGTGTGCGAGGCTCGACAACAGGTTTGTGATGTATACAAATTCGTATAGATTATCTTTCTAAGATAATTTATTATATTTTTTTTTTTATCTCGCGCAGGTCCTTAATTTCTTTAACGCGTCTCCTCGGGAGTATAAATGTATATTTACCTCTGGAAATATTAGAAATCTCAGCGCATTATCTTGCCCGTCGCAACGCTTCACAACTGTTTCCGCTCAAGCGCTTTCCCCCAGAAGATAACTTTGAACGCTATGCCGTCGAAAGGATTTCTCTTGGAGATATTTTCCGCCCCTCCAGCTGAATCTGTTTTCTGTCTGCTGTGCGTCTTGGCAGTCTCCAATTTCTATCGTCTTCAATCTACTTGGGGGTTTGGTAAAAAAATTTACATCTACAAACTCCTTATTTAAATAGATAACAAGTTCATTATCTGTGACTTTCATTTTGTTTTTAATTCTTCATTCTTTTTTGGAACATAGGAGCATTTGACTGGAACTCTTACCACCTTTCCAAAGGTTAGTGATTAAACATCATATATGAAAATAGTTTTAATTTACTCGATTTTTTTATTCACTTAAGGTGTTTGGATTTTTTCATTGTTTCTTATTATAATCTTGTCTCTCTTTCATTCGCGTAGGTTTTTGTCCCATAGGAAAGCAGAGAAAGAGGAAGAGAGAAGAGCACGGTATAGAGTTCGTCAGAAATCGTTGCAGAATAAGGTACATCTGAATTGATGTAATTTGTGTTTATTTCTTTTTTTACCACTTTGCATGTTGGAACCAAAAATTAATAAAGAGTGAATATTTTCCAAAGAATTCTTCAAAATTCATGTTTTTCCTGAACATTGTTATTTTGTATATCATATTCTTTAAACTGTGGTAGTTAGAAAGATAGGGCATCTAGGTTGCCTATAGGAAAGATCCCATGCCTCTGAGAACTGATAATGCGTTCCCATAAAGAACAAAGGCACTCTATTTTTTGGCACTAGAACGCTTGCTTTCAATTAATCGGTTTGCAGGACTTGTGGGCTCCTAACTTATTCTTCCATATAGTGCAGAACTTGCAACGAGTTGGCCATTCTTTTTCGCCTGCTATTAAACGCGCTACTGTGAGAGATGATATGAATGAATATCTAATATCCCTAAAACGTCAAACAAGGTAGCAAACTTTGTTCTTCTGTTGAATGTGTTAGTGCTCAAGATCAAAAGAGTATATACACTTTGAAGTAGTTCTAAGTTATTTTTTTTAATAGTTACGCTTGTGAAATTTATAAATTGAAACTTACTGGTATACATTGTTTATTTGGGCTGTTAGAGTAATTAAATTAAATTCAGGTTTTGGGTTGGAATTTTTTTACTTCTTCTTTCCCCTTATTTTTACCATTTTGTCAATGAAGTTTAAGATCATATTGAAGGATGTATCACAAATTTTAGGATTAACTACATTTGCCTTTTTTAATTTAAACATCCCATGCAAGTTCACTTACCATTCTCTCTCTGTTTGATAATATCATGATTTTTTTCATATTAGCATGATCAAGGCATACACACATGCACAAGTTACTCATTTTTCATGCTATGAATTCTTTAATTATTATTTTTTGTGACGACAGCTTGTGCCGAAGCAATGTAGATAAATGGGTCTTCGGAAGAAGAGGTTGATGTGAACAACAGTTTCGTAAACCCTCGAGCGGAGGATAGAGAGCTCAAAGGCCAACTTTTACGGAAATACAGTTGTTATTTGAGCAGCCTCAAGAAGGAATTCATGAAGAAGAGAAAGAAAGGGAAGCTGCCTAAGGAGGCTCGCCAGCAGTTACTTGACTGGTGGAGCAGGCATTACAAATGGCCTTACCCTTCGGTATGTATTTTATTAGCTAATGACAAACATTATTTATTAAGCTCAAATATACTATTTATTTTATTTGTTTTAAATTCTGTGTTCTTGGGGATAATTACGATATTGCTGGGGATTATTTGTTTTAAGATAATTACGATTTTACTTTATTAAGATCAAATATACTATTTATTTTACGATAAATTTTGTGTTCTTGGGGATTATATGTTCAGATTCGATTTAATATTATATTGTTTCTGTTCATAATTCAAAGCCCCTTTACCTTCAAGAAAATAATATGATTACCCCAAACAATTTATGATAGAATCAAACCCTTTTCAGGGGTTTTTTTGTAATATTGGAATTTCTTGGGTTCTTTGTGTCATAACCCCAAACCTGAGGGGTTTTTTTGTGGCAAATTACAGAAATTTTATCAAGTACAATAAACTTCGAAATATATGTTCCTCTACAGGTAAATAGACCATCAGTCATATTTATTGATGAAATTGATGCCAAGTATCGTGTGACAGGCCATTGTTTGTTGGTAGTTTTCTTAGTATTATACACATTTTGCTGGATCAAACAAGACATGATGAAATGCGTATTGTTGGCTGCCAATCTCTTGTTTATAAAAAGATCAGGTTATTAATAGATAATTTTCAGTTTCGAATAAATGGATGCCTTAATTACTAAATTTGATTGTGTTCGGTGGTAATATGTTAAGTTCTTACGTTTTCATTTTGCAGGGAGTGGTATTTTATGAAGACAGTGAGCCAATAGTTGATGGGATCTGGAGATCCTAAGGTTTCATGAAGACTTTATCTTTTTTTTTTTTTTGATT
>BMAC01000126.1:212430-248366 GCA_014905375.1 Phtheirospermum japonicum | reverse complement strand
ATATATATATATATATATATATATATATATATATATATATATATACACATATATATATATATATATATATATATGTATGTATGTATGTATATATATAATCAACATTTTCTCATGAAATGATTGCAAAGTTTTAAAAGCTCTTTTGATTTCGCTCCCAAATTCGGTGCAAACTAGTGAGTAGCCTTGTGTGATTATTCGGCTTGCTTGCATTTTTATGGAAATTGTATTGAGGAGGTTTGACTTTTCTCGTACATGATTGAATTTGAAAATGACCTCGAGGCACATATATCACCTTTATTCCAGCCATGTCCAAATATATAAGCTACTTAAAATTCTAAACGAGCCCCCTAGAGCCTTTATCCCGTTTCTTGTTATATCTCCTTAAATTGTGAGGTGAGAGGGTATGTTGTTAGTTGATGAGAAATGTGAGGGAAATCTATTGTGGTTTTCAAGTTTTTAGTTGCTTATACAAAAAAAAAATAATAATAATAATAATAATAATAATAATAATAATAATAATAATAATAATAATAATAATAATAATAATAATAATAATAAATAATAATACTCCAACATAAATTACGAAAAGTGATAAAGCGTGCGTTCAAGTGAAAAGCCTAATTCAAAAAGGGCTAATATTAGTAAAAAAAGCAAACCCATAAAGCTTCTAAGTGTTGTGAAATAAAAGTCGAGAAAGAGTGTGTAAGAAGAAAGGGTTTCGATTGAGAATTTGGTGATTTGGTAAGGGTGAAGCGATTAAGCTTTGGGTTTTAGAAATTATAATTTTGTGTGTTATTGATCACGTTTGATCGTGTGTTAGCCACTATATCCAAATATTTCATACCTTACTAAAGAGCTGACATTACAACCCATAATAAAGACCTCTTTCGATTCTTATATGGTCATGTACTATGAGAAATTTTGAGCATTCGATTTGTGAAATCTTGACAAGGTGCATGTATTGATAGACTTGAGCGTACATACGTCCCATATCAAACACTTGAGCGAATTGAGCGAACACCCTTAAAATGCCATTTGAGAGGAAGTCATCGTTTTGGCTTGCAATTGAGAAAGAGTAATACGAGTAATGCTTGACGATAACGAGTTGGTGTTGATACTTCCATCTTATTAATAAGGATAAGAACAAGAATTTTTCTTTTTACGTAATGTCTATTGCATGTACACTCTAAATTCTTTTCGTTGTTCGAGAACGAACAAACCGATAAGTGTGGGGTAGTTGTTTTGCATGTAATTGTTGTGTTTTTTCCGTACTTTTTATTAGGGTTTAGCTTTGTTTCTAGTAGTTTTGAGTCACTTTCTATTAGGTTCTTTGGTCATTTTCTCATTTTTAGTATTGAAGCTTGGTACGTGCAATTTTGATGATGATTCGTGGGTTTTGAATTCAAAATTCTTATTTTATAGGAGGCACGAGGAATTGGACTGGCTCTAAGTTGCTGAGGATCGAGTCGAGGCCTTGAAGCTCAAAAATCCGTGCCGAAAGGAGGAAATCGAGACTAATCGACTGACCTTAGTCGATCGACTACTCCCAAAAGGATCGACTGCGAGCCTCAAAAATCGACTGCTCAACAAAGAGTTCCCCCAATCGGCATTGCAATCGATCGACTGACCTTAGTCGATCGACATGGCAATCGATCGACTACTTCCAAAAGAATCGACTGCGAGCCTCAAAAATTGACTGCTCAACAGAGAGCTCCCTTAGTCGGCATGGCAGTCGATCGACTGACCTTAGTAGATCAACAGGGCAGTCGATCGACTGAATCGCAGTTGATCGACTGCGAGTCCGGGATTCAGAATGTTTTAACGAGTTTGCCCCTGCTAATAACTATATAAACCCCACAACTTGACTTGAGGCATTATCTATTCAACACCCAACTCTTGCATGAGGATTGGGGTTAATTTCTCTTTCATTTCTAGATCTACTTTCTCTCTCTTAGGTTTTTGATTTAATTTTCAAGCATTTCCTTGGGTTTGTTAGCCTAAGAAGAATTCGAATACTCCTTTCGATTAGCACTTTTAATTGTAATTCAAGCTATTGGATCATCACCTTTTATTATAGTAAGCTTTCCTTTTAATTTCAAGCTTGTTCTTCATTTTCATGCATGTTCTTCAATTTTATGCTTTTTGCCTTAGCTCTTTGATTACTTATTGAATCCTATGATTTGGCTATGGAATTTAGATGAGTGACACATCTAAATTATAGATCGGGTCTTGGATCGTCATGGCTTTGATTTTTTCATATGCTTTATTTACAATTTTATTTTCATGCATAGTTTTAAATTGAATCTTAGATCTACTCTTCGTTTCTTGTTATTTTCCTTAAAGTTTTAAACTTTCATGTCAACTTTCATTGCTCTTTACATAGATGCTTTCAATTTTTGTTAATTTTCATTATTTAGGATTTTATGCATAGTTGTATCTTGTGCATGCATGCTTGTACTTGGTGAAACATTGCATTTTCTTACTTATTTCCTTTATTGCTTTGCATTTTCATTATGGGAATACGATCGAGGTATCCTACCAACCTGCACTTTCAATTCCTAACTTAGTTTAGTTAGTTTTATTGCTAATTTTCATTTTTCTTTCTATTTTCCAAGCTTCAAACACATATATTCCTCAATTGAATCGAACTCCGATAAGACCGAGCCATGAACCTTTTATTTCTAAAACCACGAAAAACTATAACTTCAGTATCATTTTTGGATTTTAAAGCTATTGAGATGTAATTTATTATTTTTTCTTTCTGAAAACTTTTAGGGAGTACAATGTTCTTAATTTGCTGGATTTTACTAGAAAATGGAAGAGAATGTCTGTGATCGTTTGGGAGGAGAGTGGAGAGGTTCTTATCCTATGCAAAGGAGCTGACAGGTTTGCCTTTTGACAAACAAACCCAATTGTCTGTCCAAATTATAAATATACACTTTAAGGTATTACAAAGATAATATTGAAGTTTGCATATTCTTAACAAACACTAGTGCAAAAAAGTCGATTAAAGGCGGTTAAAAATAGCCTTTGGAGGCGGTTATGAACCGCCTCTTATATTAGCGACGCTTCAAGTAGAAAATCGGACGGCGGTTCTAAGAACCGCTGCCAATAATAGTTTTGGCATCGGTTCTTAGCTAAAAACCGTTGCCAAAAACAGAAACCGGGCAGCTCTTCTTAGCTAAGAAGCGCTTCCAAAACTATTATTGGTATCCGTTCTTAGCTAAGAAGCGCTGCCAATTATTACTGATCAATGACATCGGTTTCTTAAGAAACGGATGTCGTTGACACAGAGAACATTAACATCGGTTTGATTATAACCCATGTAAATTCCAAATAATAATAAAAAAAATAATTAAATGTCCATTCTATTTTATTCTCATCCCAACCTATAAATACATAAACACAAAAATATGATTATTTATTTATTTATTTGCAGAAAAACCCAACAATTTAATTTTCATAAACAACAACAAAATTAAAATCCAAAAAATAATTTCATACTAGTGACTCTTGGTCACGATTCACCAATCAGTATATCATTATTAGCTATCAGGGTTCAGAATGACAGGAAAAAAAAAGCAGCATAAGAAATAAATTACATATTTTCGTCTCCATCAACTAATGCCCACGACAAAAATTTCCTTATCATTTTCTTTATTCTGGACAAATCAGAATGATGCCTATAAACTTCATTGCCTCTTACCTAATCCCAAAAACAGAGAGATAAAGATATTAATTATAATTTTTGCAAAGTTGAGTACATGCATTAACATGTAAAACTTGATGGAGGTTATGGAGGTTATGGCCTTACCATAAGAGACGTACGAAACGAGAACAAACAAACTTTGATCTTGAACATGAGCACTACCAGCCGATTCCAACTGTGAGGACAAAATCGGAATGAGAACCTGCATAATCAGAAAACGAGTAGAATCAAGACTCAGTTGAATGATATTTTTATTATTAGTTTTGTGTAACACCGAGCTGATTATGATTATGATTATGAATTGGATTTCGTATAAAGTGTCACTTTCTATTTTTGTTAGTGACTAAAAAAAATATTAAGTTTTTCACATAAGAGGTTATTTTATACCCTTCAGATATGTTAGCTTTTCATGTAAGTTACACCTACCGCTATTTCATTGAGTATACAATGCATTTGGAGAACTTGGAAAGTGACTTTATGTAAGTTAGACACTTGTCACTGCCCATTTCTAAAGTCACTCTTCAGGCAGCTCCTGTCAAAAATAAAATAAAAATGCACTAGTCAGGTTCAGATTTTGGCACGATATTAAAAATTAATTCACTTATATAACTGTGTGCTTACAAGAAAATTTTAGTCAAACTTACTTTTTTAAGCAAACAAACATGTAAAATGTTGAATAGAGAGAGAAAAAAAATAAAAAAATACCCTTCTGTTATCAGCTGCGTCTAGTCCTAGGCATGCAGCGAAATTCAGCAAAGAGAGCGATGTGATCTGAAGACCATACAGGTGAAGGAAGAGCAGTATCTTCTCGCAAGCTATTCTCATCCAAGAGCTCCAACAGAGACTCAACCGTCAACGAGTCGGCTATAAAGCATTTTACTACAAACCTTATTATCATTGCATTGACATCTAATGCAAACAAATGGAGCAGCTGATGGCTGATCAGAAGAACCATTTTCCATGTCAACTTTCAGACACGGTTTAAGTGCCAAATTTTCGATGATAAATAGTTATGCAAAGAAAATAGGGTTTTGTCTAGGGAGACTGTTTTTGATGAGTTAACCATAATTAGTTATGGGTTTGTCCATGTGGAAACCCTGCTTTCACCCCTGCCTAGTTGTTAAACTGTCTTTGCTTTTACTAGTTTTTGTTTATCTTACCCAATTGGGTATGAATATGGATTGAATGAGATCTTGGCTTCAATTTTTCCTTTTTCATTGAAGACCCAACATTTTTTCGCGACCCTGATCAAATTAATGAATACAGAAATTATTTAAAAAAAAATAAAAAAAAAGTGTAAAACAACTTGATCCAACTTTACAATGGTTTCACACTTGAAAACAATCCAGATTTGGCATTTAATTAATCATTTGCAGTCCCAACTTGTTACTGTTAGATTGAAAACTCTTGGCAGATAATAAAATAAGCTACTAAAACTATATATCTTAGAATCTATTTAAAATCTCAAAAGATGATAAACCATRTGCATCACAAATCACATATATACCAGAGCAACTAAAATGTTAACACTTTATTACTAAGGTATTAACAAGGGCCAGAGATCAAATCGGAAACAAACAAATGTCTGAACTCGTTAGGGCGTCTCCAAAGCCACATYTTTTTAACATCCTTCCTTAAGATAAAAATTGCACTCTYGTCCCACAGGATTGAGGCCATCACACTTTTGGTCCCATAATTCACTTTTAGTGTCAGGACCTCATATTTGAAGATATAAGGGGTGAAACACTTTGTAACAAAGCATTAATAGTTTCACCCACATGACAATACTTTACTTTTTTCCAGCAAACAAATGTTCAYTCATACAAAAATTTAAAAAATAAAAATAAAAATTAGAATTGACATAATGAGAACTCGAAAACACTGTGTTATTGTGACTTCAGAAAATAGACAGCCTGTCATATYACAATCAACTTGACAACACCTGCTCTAAGTCTAGTTAAAGCTATTAATAAAATTAATCACAAGAGTGACCGTGCTAAGAAGCAGTGTCCGGTTAGCCTGACTTAAGATTAAGTAGCTTTATGTGAATGAAAACATGGAAAAAAATTGCCAAGGGGATACAAGTTTGCATATGCTTTGAAAGGAAAACATGGCAAAGACCTACAAACATATTCTAAAGCAGATGAAAAAAACCTCATATCAAAAGCCCGATGCAGTAGATTTCACACTTCGATCCATAAACCATGAATATCTTACCTATAAAACCAAATGAAGCATGTCCTAAACCAAAAAAAAATGTAAAAAATGACTAATTTATTTTAAATCACTGTTTCTAAACAAATGTATCACTCCTATATAGCAATGAAGGCAACTAATAGTAAAAGCTAACATAAGAAAAGAAAGCCAAAAGCTCAACCTAAATTACTAACACTAATAGTCAATTCCTGCAAATCCATACCCACACAGAGAAATTGCAATCACATTAAAAGATAAGAACAAGATTTAATAGAAAAAAAACTAAGAACAAGATAAACTAAGAACAGATGGGCTTTTAGCCTTTTTCCCCTAATTTCATACCAAATCACCTGAAATCATATTGCTATAATGACAATGATGTGATTGTAGAAAGCCAGCTAACTAAAAAACTATAGGCACAGTAAGATGCACCAACAAGAGACAAAAATAATGAAATAAGCTAGCCCGAATATTTTGTAGGGGAAAAAAGTAATAACAATGATATTATTAAGAATTATAGGCATGGCGAACTGAATAAAAATTTAAAACATGTGCATGCAAGGACATACCCAAGCTGTGATGTAGGCTTCTTAATACATTTTCCTTCTTTCACATGCTGTCTACTAGCGTCATCAAGTACGTTTCTCTCAAACCCAGCACGGTCGACAAGACTGATCCGGCTAATCTTTGAACTACCAAAGCACTTCAACGAGGACTCCTGCAAGATAAGAATTGAGCTATATAAGTTTATATCAAAGATTAGAGAGGCTACCAGCAAATGAATGAGATTTATATTTTAAAAAAAAATGGTTAAAACTTAAAAGTAAGTTCTTTTTATGAAAATTATCTTCAGAATACAGCAGCACATGAACATTTCCAATGCTCACCTTGCACCAAGACTCAATTATGCATGTGAACATGATATGCGATCTTGAACTCTTGGAGTTAATTCTTGTTGTTCCGGTTTTTCTATTTGATAGGCCCTACCAGCATAATATATTTAGAACAATCCCCAAATGGTAACCAAAAGAAAAATATGTTAGAAACAAGACAATTGCTCACACCCCTCCTAATTTGATACCTTAATCAAAACTTGAGTGACATCCTCATAGCAGGTTACATACTCCTCAGTCAAGTTCTCAACATAAAATCCATTCTTGGCATCATCCTTTATCTGGAATGGTACAACCAAAAATAAGTTCCACATAAAAGGACTATCTATACAAAAATTAATGAAAATTAACCTCCATTTCCCGTTGTGTTGGATCAAGTAGGTCGCCGGTTTTCTCATCATACACCTCAAGGAATGAGCACCGGCACTGATAATTTATCATTTTGCCATCTGAATTCCCTTATTCCTTTGAGATTATAACAGATGCGGTTACAAAACATCTCCCAGTTGTCATATTAATAATAAAATCATACATTATAGTTTGACTACATGAGAAGAAAAAAAAAGAAMCTAATCTACCTTCTGAATCTCTGAGAAAAGATTCTGGAAAATGCGGGGTACAATACCCTGAGGACCATTGACTGATGGACCCTCAACCATCGCACTTGGAGGTCCCCACATAGTGTAACTCTTCCCACTCCTAGTCTAGTATTGATAAAATTGATAAACCAAGAGGAAGAAAAAACTCAAAATCTCATAAATACTCGAATAAAAAATTATGTGAAARTTAGATTATGATTCATCAATAATMTACCAGTCCATAAGCCAYGATTGATGTATTATAACCAAACAATGCATCCTTAACCAAAGGAGCGCCAACTAATTGGTATATGTCCCCCRATAATCACACACAACCACAAMTTTCRAGGTCAAGTTTGATGCTAATGTATTTCTAATTAAACCACAAAAGAGATGAACTTAAATTCTGAATCACAATTCATGAAATTTCTAATTAAACCAGAAAAGGAATATATAGAATCTAAAAATAAAAATATATCCAAACCTGAGTTGAATCTGAGTCAAACACGGAATCAAATGTGTAACTCCTTGCAGCAACGGATAGAGAATTCTTCGAAACTTTACTGACCAAACTGTCTCTAATTCCAAGACCTTTAGCTGGTCTGATCCTCACCACAACCTATCCAAATACCAGAAACAACAAAGTTCATATCAAATAATGAGCTCTAAATTGATCGTGATGAACGCCAAAACATAAATCAAGCCAAGGATCGTGACACGAATCAAGAGCTCCTGCTGCTTCGTCTTTAGCTTAAGGGATTTGAGGAAAGAGCTAACGCCGGGCTACGCCAGCAGATCTACCGACGATTTCTCCATTTTCGCCGCCGTCATTGGAAATTGGTCGATCGGAAAGGGGATCTGATTACAATGTTGTGTGGATGTTTGGATATGATAATTAGGGGGAGTTAGTTTAGGAGCTCCATTGACGAGAAACCCTAATGATTTCAGATTGACAGTGGCAATTGAAGTATGGGAAGCCTTCGTCTTCGTGAACAATATTTTTGGAAGCGCATCTAAAAATGACTGTGAACCAGTCGTATATTATTGGCAGCGAGTATTCGTGGCGGTTATATTATAGAACCGCCACCCGATTTTTATTGGCAGCGCTTCGCCAAATAAGCGCTGCCCGATTTCATTATTGGTGGCGGTTATATTATAGAACCACCACCTGGTCTTTTTATTGGCAGCGCTTCTACAAATAAGCGCTGCCCAATTTCATTATTGGTGGCGGTTATATTATAGAACCGCCACCCGGAAGATTTTTTTATTTTTGTTTATTTTCATAAGCAACGGTTATTTGTTAATGGGCGCGGATATACGCACCCCAAAATATTATTAGTTGACCCCAAATATTTTAAACAAGAATAATTATAAATAAAAAGACTAAAATAACCTTTCAATTTAATTTGATTAAATTATTAACCTTAATCAATTTAATTTGATTAAATTATTAATTAGAAAAATAAAAATAAAAAACGAAAAAAAAATGGGAAACTGGAAATTGGAAAAAACTTACCTCTCTGCCGTTTTTCTGCTCCTCGTCGACGCCGCTGGTGGAAGATGCTTCCCTGGGTGGGCCACGTGGCTGGGCGGACGGTCTAAACAGCGGCGACCCGAAACGGGGTGGTGGTCTGGCCGTTCGCAGCCAATTTTGTCAAAATTTCGGGCCCACTTCCAACCAATCCGACAGGATTCTAGCGGCTCGGGTAGCTTTTCCGGCGGGTCACTATTTCTGGGTGCGGGGAGGCGTTGGCGGCGGCGAGGCTGAGGAAGATGTCGTGGCCGGGGAACTTAGTTGTTGATGGCAACGGCGGTGATGGAGCTTTGGAGCAGAGCAGATCCATGTTTTTTTTTTCTTTCCTTTTCTTTTTCTTTTTCTTTTGCTTTTTTTTTTTTTTTACTTTTATTTTATTATTATTTTTTTTATTATTATATTATTTATTATATTATATGGGGGTAAATTATGGTGTTTGTGGGGTTGATTTCGTAAAAATAAATGTATTTTAAATTTTTTTGGGGTGTTCTTATCAATTGGGGTCAACTGATAATATTTTGGGGTGCGTATATCCGCACCCTTTGTTAATAAGCGCTGCCTTTTCACTTTTTGCAGCGGTTCCTCTTTGAACCGCCACTTATGAAGCGCCACCAATCAACTTTTTTCCACTAGTGAAATATATCACCCCTGGGGGGATGCAATTTGTAAAATAGAAATAAATATTAAGTGGGTATTTGTAATATTTAAATGTTAGAAATATTTATTATTATTATTATTATTATTATTATTATTAGGGTTTTTGTAATTAAATCCTAAAAGAAAAGATGACTACTGACACTTGTTCCATTGAAAATGCATTGTTTGGTGTACAGTATCATATTTGATAGGTTAGAGAGGAATGAGAGAATGTACGAGGAAGCAACCACGAAGTATTTAAACGAATATGTGGAGGCCGGATCGTGAACGCTAGCGATTGCTTACAAGAAACTAGACGAGGCTAAGTACACTGCTTGGAATGAAGAGTTCACTAAAGCAAGAACCTCGATTGGTGGCGATAGGGAAGGTATGCTCGGGCGGATTTCTGATGCGATGGAAAGGGACTTAATACTTGTAGGGGCCACTGCTGTGGAAGACAAATTACAGAATTGGGTATGTCATACATTATAGAAAACCTCTTGAGATTCGATTAGTATAGAATGTGAGGAGGCGTCTGAAATGTTTTGCTTATCAATGGGGCAAAATGTAATAAAGAAGTAAACCTCAAGGCCTTTTTTTTTTAAATTTTTAAAAAATTTCAAAACCTTTGGGTTTTTTGTTAATTGTCCAAACCTCACGAGTTGTTTTGTAAATATCCCTTACATAAGTTATACCTTAAGGTTTAGCCTAATTTTGAAAACATCCTGTTATCTTTTAAAATTACAAAATGCCCTCTAAAAACTGTAACGAATGACTCATTGATATTTTTATTTATCTAACGAATGTCCTCCTCCTGAGTGTGAAATATGTAAAAAGAGAAACAAATATGAAGAGGGTATTTTTAACTTTGAAAAACATTTGGGGTTTTATTTAATTATTTATTGACAACAAGCGAACAATCTTGTCCTTTCTTGGCTTATCAATTTATTTTCTATAGTAATTCACCTGAGTTTGTTGTATTTTTCTTCGACAAAATTGGTTCCACACAAAAACCGAACTAAGATGCTAGTTGTGTTGTCTCTGAAGTAACATAACAATCATGCTCACCTGGTGTTATCTGTTTAACATAACAATCATTGTGTCTCTCTAATTGGTTTTATTTATTTCTTCACCTAGTAATTCATGCTCATTCTAGGCAAGGATGAATTCACTTTTACCCTTGCTTTGTTTTGCTTTTTATATTTTATTCTTGAATAATTATGTCATAATTGAGTGTATGCAGATTTCCACGACAGATTGTGACTAAACGAGATCGGACTTTGACCATGAATCTTCATAATAAAGATGGACGTAGTTCGAAAAAAATTGAGATACTTACTGTGCTTGAAAGGGAAGCTGTTGCTTCTGTGAATGCTGTGGAGATCACATTTCGTTGCTTAGCTCTAGAAAACAAAGATCTATTATCCAAAAGCGTATGTGCTTCCTTTAGATTTTTCATTCCTGTGTATTTCAAATTTTTTGTTTTCCGGATTAGTTTGATAAATTTAGTTTTTTCAGGATCCTTTCTTGAGAATCTATAGGAATGTTGAGAGTGGAGGTTCTGTTCCTATTCGCAAGACTGAAGTCGTGAACAACAACTTGAATCCAATTTAGAGACATGTTCGTCTAACCATGCAATAATTCGTGAGCAAAGTAATATTATGATATCTTCGCAACTGAATTTCTTTTAATAAGAAAATAATTACTCATGTATTTAATGGCAATAATAGCAAGTGTTATATGTTTTTATACTCTACATTATAATACATCCTAATGTAACTTCTGTAAGTGCATGCTTGTTTTGTTAACATTTCAAATCATGAAATATTTTCTTTTTCATTAAAATGTGATAAAGTTATTAATCTTTACAATTCCCATTTTGTGTCAATGACATTTTCTATTATATTTCATACTAATTCTATTTACCTCTTTTGCAGGAGAAACCATTGGTGATTGAGTGCTTTGATTTGAATAGCAATGGAAATCATTCTCTAATTGGGTACCTATGGAATATTATTTTATAGTTTGCATCTTTTCTTGCTAAAGTTGTTTGCGTGACGAAAGCTTGTTTTGTACACGTGTTTTTTGGTTAGTGCTATTTTATTTTCCTATCATTTCTAAATTTGGAAATAGGAGTGTATAAAATCCTTTTCCAAACAGAAAAAATACAAAATCAGTCGTTGAACTGGAAACCCTTCCCCGAAGTAAAGCTAGAGCAAATCTCTTCTCACCACCTTTTAAGCTCCGACGTCATGATAAGGTTTACACACTCTCCACTTAAGCCTATGTATCTGCAAAGTTGTTTGCAGTTTTTTTTTCGTTGACATAATACCAATTTAGTTTTGGAGAGTCAGATTTTTGCTGGTGGATTTGTTGAGAAGCAACTATATAGCTTTCTTTATTATATCTCCAGTGGCTTTGAACTTAGTTTCATGGTTGTTGTTGACTTTACTGGTAAGTAGCCTGCCGTCTCAATTTTAGAATTTTCTTCTTATCGATGATGGCTCGTAATTCATCTGATAGTTCTTGGATAATGTATATGAATTTAAACTTGTCCAGCTTCTAATGGAGATTCTAGGAGTCCACATTCTCTACCTTACAGTTTTCCTGCAGGTCGCCGTAATGCTTACCAACAAGTAACCCATCTGATTGCTAATTATGGTTCGATTTCTCTATTAAACAGGGATTATTTTTTCAGTCCTTGATTTTAAAAAAAAATAAAAGAGGGAGGGAGAAAATTACAAAATATAAGAGATATTTGTAATGATTTTCTAAATTCTTGAAATGAGGGTATAGGAATAATTGTGCCTCAGTTTTTGATAGAGTATTAAATTAGTTCATTGACTGGGCATATGTTTGTAGCAAGATTACATCTGCTTATTCTTCATCTTATTTTGCTTCTTCACTTGGGCTATAAATACTGCAAAACTTGTTGTAGGCTATAAAGAGCTGGTCGGACTCGATACGAGGCCAGTCAAAAGTGTTACATTTGACTTGCCAAGGGATCCAGCGTCGTCGTCGTCTTCTGATGATGCACTGTTGATTGAGGTGTCAAACAAAAAGAGTGAGGATTTCATATAGTTGAATAAAAAATATTATTGTATTAATATTAGTTTTAGTTTGCTTTGTCTTAGATTTTATTGGATTTTGGTGTATTTTTTGTGATATAATTAATATAATCACAATATTTATTATTAGTGATTTTGGTGTATTACTACTTTCATTTCATTTTTTTTTTAATATTATTAAACTTTCTAAAAGGTGATTTTTGTAAAACCGTTCTAGAAAGTGATCTGGAAAGCGTCACATACCAGAACGGTATTTTCGAAAAGACGTTCTGGAAAGTGGCGGATCAACATGAGATGGTACCGTTCTAGAACAGAAAGTCTATTTCTAGAACGCCTTTTTTTTACCCTTCAAGAAAGTCTGCCAATCCAGAAGGGTAAAAAAAGGCGTTCTGGAAAGTAGATACTTTCTAGAACTATGTCAATACAGAAGGCACAGAAAGCCGTTCTAGATAGGCAGAATTACTCTTCTGGATATGCAGTTTCTGCACTAGTGGCAGTGCACAGACTATGTGATTGGCATCTAAATAGAAATTGTGCTTGAAAAGTGAAAGTACATGACGTGTTTTCAAGGTTAATGATGGAGAGATGGTCTATTCAAAGTTTTGAGCGTGAGTGGCAAAGAGAGATCGAGAAGCATGGGGTTGTGGATAGCAGTTGGATTAAGGAGATGTACGATAGAAAAAGAAAATTGGAGCGAGGCATACCTACGAGGTCACTTTATGGGAATAACTAAGACAACACAACGGGCAAAATCTTTAAACTCTATATTCAAGAGCTTAGGCAAAGTCGGAAGCACGATTATCGAGTTCCTATGCCACTTCCATCATGTAGTCGTCTCAATGAGAGCTACATTTTTAGAAGAACAAAATGAATCTGTACGAGCGCCACCAATGATACGACCTACTGTTGCACTTCACGGCCTCCTTCATCAAGCTGCAAATATTTATACTAGAGCCGTATTTGAAGATGTCGAAAGAGAAATAATAAAGGAATAAAGTTTCATAATTTTTGACAAACACGTACATGACGACCATCAACACACATTCACTTTTGGAAAATATGGATCAGAATCTATAAAACAGTGGTCGGTGAAAGTTGATGTTACGAATGGTATATATCTATGTGAATACAAGATGCTGGAGTGGGATGGATTGCCATGTAGTCATCTCTTTACTGCATTCAAGAATATGAATATTCAATCTATACCTGTTGACTGCGTACGTGAGAGATGGACCATGGAGGCTGGGAGGCAGTTGCAAGAGAACTTTCCATTTTTGAAAGTGGATCCACAACTGAAGAGGTTTATGGTGCTTCACCAAGAATGTAGTGACTTGTGTCTTAAAGCTTCACAGACAGAATCCGCAATCATAAAGTCTATTAAGAGAGTTCGACGCGCGACAAAAAAGGCTGAGGAAGTACTTGATGATTCGATGCCAACATAAAATCCAAATTTCGAGCATTCCAGTGGGATTCGTGACCCCAATAGACTTTCACAAAAAAATGTATCTATTCGTGATCCACAGAAGATTGGGTCGAGAGGGGCTCGTAAAGCCAAAAAATAAAACTGTGTACTATGTGGGTACTTCAAATTAGATAACAAAGTTCATTCTCACCCCTCACGTACTCTAGTTTATTAGTTTAACTAAAATATTGTATTGTTTTTCTTTTACATTAAACCAGGCCCTAAATCGACTACTTGTGAAAAGAAGTCAGAGCTCCCTGATTCTGCAAATGCCAAAAAAGGGACATTACTTGATGAGGATTATATACCACTCAATTCTCAAGATCTAGAAATAAATGAACAGACCTACGAAAATCTCTAATGAAATATTTTTCGATGTGAGGTTTGCTTAGTCTACGTGAAGGTTGAATATTACGATGAGATTATTTATGATATTTTAAATATTCAATCCACAAGTAGAGGGATACTAATTTCGAAAGATGATCAGTGTTTGGAAATTTCTTTTAATATCACTTTTGGTAATTATCACAGTATATATTTCATGTGCAACTGTCTACTCTTGACACATTAATTGTACATGTTTCGTGAAGTTATTAAATTATTTTATACGTAACATTAAAATCGTACAAAAATATAATACGTGCACAATTATTTGAAACCAAATGAGTGGTATCTATAACAGTAGCTTGATAATAATTTGATTTACTAATTTATTAGATTATCTCGTGCAAGATTAAAATGACGGTTATCACATTATGACGACACCACTACTACAAACATGAATTAATTTCTAATTTGATAAACTATATGTTGTGATGTCTGCATGTGTGAGCTCATTATTATTAGCTCGTTCCTTATGACGACTTGAGCTCACGACTTCCTCATGATCAGGTTGATGGTCTTGTAGATTATCTCAGAACCTCATGCGACCTGATGGGCTGAATAACACACAAAACTAAACATATGTGTATTGATATCTCTCTGTCATTGTTATTTCACCTATTTGTAACAAAATATGAATACTGGACAATCCATATAACCAAAGAAGAAAAATACGACCATAACTCCAATCGATAATGTTCGACCATAATCTAAAATAACAAAGTGTGATCATATTTCGAAAGAACAAATTACGATCATATAATCAAAATAACATAATACAATCATTTAAACAAAACAACAAAGTACAATTATTATTAGAAAAGCGAGGGGTTTGTGTGTCTCTCTCAGCCATCCTTCTTTCTCGACTGTCGCTTCCCAAAAAAAAATCATCTCGGAGAATGTTCTTTTTTATTTCTGCATTGGTTTTAATTCACCATTACATTGGCAAAGTTCATTTTATATTTTGCATTTCTCTATGTACTTTGGAGTCAGTTCTTTTCAGATTCTATAGAATACTATTCAAAACTAATAATTCAGACTAATAATTCATGGCCCGTCCTCTAGATCAATGATCTTCCCACAAATCAACAAGTCTCTTCATCCTCACGAGAACATGCCGATTCATATTTGTTAGTCGATCTACTAATAAATTTCTATTTTTGTGGGCTTCTCTAGATTCCAGCAACAGGACAGCGGTGGGGCTGGAGCGACAATGAGAAAGTTATAGCAGGTCGAGGCTGGAGCGACGACGAGAGATTTACAGCGAGTCGAGGTAAGTATTGTTTTTATTTTTTAAAATCACTAGGCAAAAATTAATGTAATTGATTTACATCTACGAAAATTGAAAATTTTGGTTATGTTATTACTAAATTAACAGAGGGCCTTATTTGCACGAGAGCTCAGATTGATATATTTAATGTAGAGGCGCTCGAAGATCCTAGCACTCAGTTGAATTATTTTGAGGTGCGCTTTATGTTATTGAATTGGATTTTTTTTTTGATTATTTCCTGTCTACACGCACGCCGCTCTTTCAATTTTCATGAAACAAATTGTGAATTGATTTTTAAATTTCAAATGTTAAATTGGACATTTTTTTCATATCATTTTTTTTTAGCTCCAATTGTTTTCTTATATTTTGTTTTTTTGGTTTCAAGATTGTTAAATCCTTCTAGATCTGATTATATATTTATTTTCATTTTTGGATTCGAGGTTTGGGATTTCTTCTATTTGGATTTGTTATTTTTTTTTCATATCAATGGAGTTCAAATCTCAGAAATCATGTTACTATTTCTTCTCCTTTTTATTTTTTTGGTTTTGGTTCGGTGTTTTTCAATAATCATATATATTTTCAAGAATCTATAAAAATTATTCAGCCCATGTTTTGACCTATTTTTCATCCACACAGCAAATCTGATTCGATTATATGATTTCTCAAAAACAAAAGTAAAAAATTTCCCCTCAAACCTGCAAATCGATGAGTGCAGAAATTTATTCTAAAAATTTATTGCCTATTTGTAAAGGTCTTTTTACTCTTTTGACATGAGAADTTCTTCAGATTTATAATGATTGGTTTGTTTCAGAGTGCGTACACCAGATATTTAGCAGGCGGGTTTGATCACGAATTTTGCAAATAATAAGCTTGAAGGTGCTATATCGGCTACGCTTAGGAAACAAAATGCAAGCTCATTTACGGATAAGTTTTGTAATAATCATTTTTAAGTTTGGATTTATTACAAGAACTACATTGAGATTTGTTTTAATTTAAAAAAAAAAAAACAATCATCTTTTAAACTCGGGTTAGTATTTTTCTTTTAATAAAGATCCCCAACCGATGGTGCAATTTGTAAACCAGAAACCAATACCAAGTAAGCATTAGTAATTTTTAAAGGATATATATATATATTGTAATTAGGCCTAACCTCATTGTGTATTTTTTGTAAGTAACCCTTTAAGTGTTTCAAGTATTGTTCAAATTTTCTTGATAATAAGGAAATTTGATCAGGAAGATCTTCAAGGCTTTTGCTTTATTTGATCAATAAAAGAACCTTACCACCCATACCTGTATTTAGCATTTTTATTATATTACAAAAGATGATGCTGGGTGTCAGTGTTTGGTATTTTATTTCAAAACACCTTTGACTCATAAATAATCTTCGATTATTTTATAAACACCTTTGATTCTATACAATATTTTGTTTGTATGTGCTCCGGACTTATGTGTATTTATGTTCATGTGTTTGTTTTCCAAAATTGAAGAAATTTGTGAACTGTGTTTTTTATTTTTGGTTTCTTTTTTCAAAATCTTTCGGTTTTTCAAAAAAAAAAAAATCAAAAATCCTTCAATTTCTCAAATTTTTGGTATGGTTTTTCTCAGATTGTATGTGGATATATCAATTTCAGACTGCCTATTGAAGCAAAGTGTTGAATATAAACCATCTTTACTGATTTTCGTCATCAGCTTAATATTTTTATGGTAATTATAAAAGGTACCCTTGAAGTTTAGTCTAATTACAAAAGAAAAAAAAAACACTTTTCTTTTAAATTACAAACAACCCATTGAGTTTTACCTTACAAATGGTCCCTTCTTATCCCCTTTTTAGAGTGCACTATTGTAACATTATAATAAACTTCAAGGGGATATTCGTAATTTTCAAAGATAAATAGATTTTTTTGTAATTAAAACAAACCTCTAAGAAGTTTTTTTTATATTTTTTTGTGATTCCTGACTTCAGTATTAAACTTATGCTTAACTTTTTGTCGTAGGTTCAATACTTTTTAATGATAATTACAAAGGTACCCCTAAAGTTAAGTCTATTATGATAGTATCCACTTATCTTTAAAAGTTATAGATAACACCTTGAGGTTTGTATTTACCTTGAAAATCTCCCCTCATATCCACTTTTTGGGGTTATTTGTGATTTTCAAAGATAAATGGACTTTTTTGTAATTAAAATCAAACCAGTACGATAGTTTTTTTTTAAATTATTTAATGTTTCCTTATTTATTGTATTGTGATGCCTGTCATCAATTTTAACATTTATGATTTACCGTCTTGTGATTAGTTCTTCAGTGAGTTTTTAAACTTAATTGTTTTTATATTATTTGTTTCCTATAATTATTACAGTTGTTCAGTGAGTTTTTAACCTTAATTTGTAGGTGACTTCTATTTTATTTTATTTTTTCATTTATACTAACCCAATCTAATTCAACGAGGTACTCTTTTTTTTTTTTTCAAATCTGATATGCACTGCTTCTTATTTTCAATTCTACTCCCTTTTGTTTATAACAGATCCAGAAGATTTTTATCAAGATAGAAACCTAAGGATTGATCAGCGTGATTCTTAATAATTGATTGAACAATATTATTATTTTGTAATTTAGATTACGAACTTATTGCAAATTAATAATATGATTTTTAGTTATATAAATTGCATAACCTTTTTTTTGTGTAAATACGCACTCAAAAATCGTTTAATAAAACTATTTCTTCAAATCTAATATTCTAAAAACTATTTCTTCATATCATAGCCCTATATGATGAGATTTCCAACATTTTTTAAAGTTATTTCTCAAGATTAAAAAGGTTCCATGGTAATTGAATCATGTATTTATTTTTTAATTTTGTTTTAGATTATGTTATTGCGATTTGATTTATATTTTTTTATGAATTTTGTATATATTTGTTTGTAATTGCAAACATATATACACCTTGATCCATAATTTTATTTTGTCAAATCTGCCATTGTTACTTACTCAAGATGAAGGTGTAAATCCTTTGATTTCTTTTTTTTTTTTTTTTTTGTAGAAAATTTTCTTCATTTCTGTGTATTTTTTTATTGTTCTCTATTCTATGTTTGTATTATATATATATATATATATATATATATATATATATATATATATATATATATATATATATATATATATTATTGGGTCTTTAATCCGTCTTCGTATAAGTGCACATTTGAAAAACACAAAATTTACATTCTTTTTTGGGTATTTAATTTGTGTTCATATATGTGCGCCAATTTTTGATAAAGATTTCTTTCATTTTTTTTTTAATTTGGATTTCATAAATGGCTTCGTAGTATTTAGATCTCACAATTTTTTTTAGTCTTTTTTCCTTGTAGCCATGGCGATGGTTCGTGGTAATGTATAGGGTTGTTTGGAGAAATCACTCTTCGTTGTTGTTTCTTCCTTTGGCAAGGAACTGGTACGACTTTTATTTATTTATTTTTAATACATATGATAAAGAGTTCTTGCGCAAGGTTACTAATTTGCTGTCAATTTTTATTCATCGGATTTTATATCGGTGATATCTATTTGTTGATGCTTAATTAAGAAGAGGAGAGTAGCTTGTCAGATTATTCATGGGATTTTATGCTATCTATTATTGCTGCTTAGTTAAAAAGAGTAAACCAAACCTGATGAATTGTTTTAGAACGTGTTAATCCCAAAAGTTAGTTTGCTCTATTATCAATAGAACAATCTGAGTAACAATCCTAAAAGGACTTCTGTAGTATTAGTAGTTGTCATTGTGAGTGTACATAATAATTAAGCACCTCTTCTGGTATTCTCTAGATTCGTGTCAAAGCCAGAGGTCCATATATATGAGTGGATTATGTTTATTATTTACATTTCTATCTATAATGTTGTCTATTTAGTTTCTCATGTGGGATATTTTACACAAGTTTTTTTCATAATAAAAATTATGATATGAGAACATGTGCAGGAAACATGAGCATGACTTAATGATTCATGGTTGTGTAGCTTGGTGACTTCCCAACAATCTTCATTGCCCCTCAATATTGCTATCTCCTTTATGTTCCTTTGCATGCAACCAACAATTAAGTATATACAGTTTTCAAGAGCATGAGTAAAAGTGTGAAGTATCCATTTCTATTGTTATTACTTATCAGTGTCACTAATGAAATGTGCCCGTCCTATTATCATGTAGGGTAAGGTCATGTTGGGTTTGCTTTAATCGTACGGGGCTTACGCAGCGGAATTTAAAAATTTTAATAAAATAAAATAAATATATATATCAAATATATATAATATACCCCGTAGATTTCGTTAGCGATTTTAACGATCGTCATTTTTCATTATTATGTATCAAATACAAATATTTTGATTCTTATAAAAATAAAATAATACCTCGCTTTCGATATCTTCAAGCGACGATTGAGAGGGAATCAATTCCCGGCTATGTGGCTAACACCAAAACTCCTCACTGTAGAGATCCAAGTGTATCCCCACTAATCGAGTTCACCTTTTGATTGCGACACCAAAAAATTCTTCGCTAGTACAATTGTTCCGTTTTCAAATTGATTATAGGAATTACATTTAATCCAACAATTAACAATTGATTGAAAATTAATTATTGTAGATGAAAAATTATTAATTAACTTTCATCTAACAATTGAAGACTTAAATAAAAATTTAAAAGAGAAAATTTTCTTCTCTGTTTATTCCCAAAAGGGACGACAGCATTTTCAAAAGGTATAAAAACCTTTTGTTTGTTTTTGTTGAATGATCAAGCCCACGGCTGCCCCTTATTTTTATTAAAAGGGAAGAATCCAAAAACCTTTTGTTTTGTTTTTAAAGAATGAGAAGACGGCTGCTTCTTGCTTTTCTTTCTTCTATATATATAAATATATTAGATTAGTTAGGTTAAGATTAGGACTAACCTTAATTAACTAATTAATATAAATATAAATATATATAATTATATTTTAAAGTCTTCAATCATTTTAATGGGCTTCTACAATTAGGGCCTACTAGAAAATTACATGGACTTGGATTTAGAATCCAACTAACTAATTAATTCAATTAATTAATTAATCCCATGAATTTAAATTAATCAATCCAATTGACTAATTTAATGTATTCCTTTAATTTAGATTTCTAATCAAAATAGATTTAATTACATAATCATATATATAATTAAATATTTAATCCAACAATTGAATTAAAATAAAATCTCATTRAATTAATCTAAATTAATTAATTATTCCAACCATTGGAGTTATCAATCTTGAAATGTCAACAACCAAAATTATGTGTGACCCTTTTAGGTTCACGACTAACACTAGCAGTAGGCTTATAACTTTTATAAGTCTGTAAATAACAATTTATTATATTAATTAATCTAATTAATTAATTCTCTTGAAATTAACTCTTTAACTTCAAGAACCTACAAATCATGACAACATCTAGCAAGTAGCATGATTACCCAGTGTTAGGTGAAATAGCGAGTAAACCCATTTCAATTGCAAGTCCATACATGTACGATCTTTTCGACAACTAGTTTCCCGATTAAATTTTGGGCATGGATTTATAAGTCGAAACCCAATTGATTTAATAACTGTGATTTCATTTCAAGTTTAAGTAATTTATTTATGAATCAATATTCATCGTGCCCTGGCCAAGGTCTTTGAATCACAAACTATGAAAGTTCACAGGATACTCTCTTGTCCATAGACAAGTGTCGAACTCTATGTTGGCTACAGACAAACCTCCATGCACATCGATACAATACCCAAAATACCCCTTTTACGATTGTCAAGCAATCAAAAGATAAATCTAAGTATTATACAATGTGCACAAGGTTACCATCCTACCTCAAGTCAAGGACTAATCATGTACTATTGCAATATGAAAATTCTTATTCGACAGATAAATCTTCCAGTTAAGAATTTCCATCGGGTCATGTTCAATGAACTTGTTCTCCAACAAGCACCCACATATATGCACTCGCGTCACAACGCTGATGTTAATGGAATGCAACATCCTTGTCTTACAAGCATGCATCATATGCGCAAGTCTTACCGGGCTATTCAATGTCCTATCTCGAAGAGCCCATTGACATGAAACAAGTTTAAGACCGAAACCTTAGAGACATGTTCCATGATTGCCATCATATGCACAACCATGTCCCATAGTTTAAATTGTTCTAAGGACTTTATCATACGTGCAATTATAATAAAAGCGAAAACATAAGATAAAAAAAGTTGCCCTTATTAATATAATTCCAATAAAATCATTATACAAGTAGAATGAAATCCAATCTAATTGGAACGTCGGGCACTCTACTCTAACAGGTCACCCCAGCAAACCATATATCAGCCTTAGGGCCTTAATGCAGAGATCTGAGTAATACCTGCAAACAATGATAACTTAATTCAACGAATACCTGATGGGCTTTCTCTCTCTAAGCCAAGTTCCTACACACTGTTTTATGTTTTCAAATGTTCATCGCCCTCCTCTCTTTCGTTTTGGACGAAGTTCTTTCACTTATTATTATGTTTTTCTCAGAATTTTGGAAATGTCGGGACCCGATATTTACGACATTCCTTGAAAAATATTATGGTAACATGCTTTTATACTGCATTTGGTTGTGAGTAGGGAGAACATTGCAAATATTAAAGATCATTGTCCAGATGTTAGGCAAACTGTAAATAAAACTGATCTTATGTCGCCAACAAAGTGAAATGTACATCTGTAAAGGTTCACAACCCATTTCCATTATAAAGCATGCATTTCAAAACATATTGTAAGGGGCTACTATAGTGTTGTACATTGAAAACAAAGAGATAGTAAAAAAAAACAAAAAAAACAAATTATATTCATGTTGAGAATTTTCAAAAGGAAGGCTAATACACCATAGTATTCAGATCCGAGAAATCACAGACAACCAAGATTCTAAAACATATATGAAATACATTTACTTTATCTACTTGCCTATTTTCAGGGGAAAAATCAAATTCGAATTCTGTCTTATTTTTTATGCAGATATATCAAAGATACAAGTCAAATCTTTCGCATGGAGATACTCTTAGAACAAAACCAAGCCTATGGAAAAAATAATTAGTTGCTATACTTAACAACTAATCCCGTGCATCACATGTATAAATTAACTTGAAAATTATTTCGTCAATGTTAAATGATATCAATTTGTGATTTGCTCAGTGTCGTTTTTATGGAGTAATGCAAGGCAATCAAAACCTGAGCTATTTTTGATAACTTTTCATCATCCGTCGTCCCTCAACCCTTGACCTCATAGATAACTTTTTGTTTATGCTTTGGATTAAATTTATGATAACCGTACTTAATTATTTGATTATTTTTATATAAAACATTGAACTTCACTTGCACATTTTTTTTAAATAACTCAGATTTTGATTGCCTTGCACCACTCTATAAAAACGACACTGAGCAAATCACAAATTGATACTATTTTTTGCTAACATCGAAGAAATTTACATTATAGTGATGACTATATATAATACACATGTTTAAAAGCGTGTGATCACTAGATTATCTTTTTCAAACATTTCCCATTTTGGCATTACTCGATTTTTTAAATTAATGAACTTTTTTGATAAACTTTTACATTTTTATGTTTTTCTTGTATCTGCCCACGAAAATCGCGTGTTTTACACTAGTACGTATACTAAACACACATAACACAACAAATCTAATAATAAAGTGACATGATCATCGGTGTCATGCACTCCCACGATCCCGAGATTGTCCCTAACTAGTAGACGACGTCACATTTGTAGATTGTTACTCTTCGTGTGCTCGTCATTGATTTTCTCTCTTTGCCAACATCATGAGTCTTCTCCTTTAAACACTGAAAATTGAAAGAAGAAAATGATGAAGCATAAAATAAACCAAAATACAATTTTTACACTCCGTTCAGCACTCATTGGCTGAAACTTGTACACAATATTGGCTACAGAAATTAGTGAGATATTTCGGCACCAACTTGCTCAAATTTTCTAGAATCTGCGGCACTAAATGGCCTAAATTGTCTGAAATCTTCAGCTACTTACAACCAAATATTACCAATATTCCAATGCACTAGGGCCGATTGAGTGTGTAAATTTTGGTCAACCCAACATTTATTCTCCCTGTTATTCAACCAAAAACTAAACTATATTTATGTCATTCAAACCATATAAGTCATAATATGTCACAGAAAATTCAGAATTAAACAAAAAAGAAAAAAAAAAGATATAAATTCCAACAACTTTAAACCACTAATACAATTTCAAAACAACATTCAGAGACTATGCCATGATATCGAACGGTGCATCTACATGCCCAAACGTTTGTTATTAAACCAAAACAAGATTCAAATAATCTACCGGTAAAAGTTTTATTATTTTACAGTAAATAAATGACAAAGAGTATACCAAAAATCGACATCACGAAATAATGATAAATATACAACCATCAAAGAAAGGATAACCTCTAATAACACAAACGAAAGATAAACTATAAAACCATCAAAAGGAAGGCAACAAACTGCAAATTATTGAGGAGGCACTATACCTCTAGCCCAGTTCTTTTTATATCATCTTCTGTTTAATACATTGAACAATTTATCGACCCCGTTAGTTCAGTCACTTGATCAAACAGTTATGGGGACCTCAACAAGTGGTTGACTTTAGTATAGATTTGTCCTCCCCGACCGACTCCTCTATGAAATTTCACCGACGAGTTCGCATATACTACACAAGGGATAGTCTAACTTACCTGGATTTTGCTCTAACTAATTGAACACAATGAGGGATGCATAATTATGTAGATTACTTTCGTGGGATTCAACAAATCCATTATTTCCTGGGAGGGGGCGACTTCCTCTTTCTATTGAATGGTTGAATGGGTTAAATCCTCTGCTATTGCAGATGAATTATGATTTGATGGTGTTGATGAATGGTGAAATTCTATGGTTCTGGGCACGAACGGGGAAGAACAAGTTCTTTAAACTGTAATGAATTTTAATTTATTTTTTAATCTTTAATTCATGTAATTAAGTAATATAAAATTATAAATCTTAAGGGATACTTATTTTAAAAAAATATAAAGTTGAAGGGTTATGTTATAAATTAAATAAAGTCAAAGGGGTGTCTACAATCAAATAAAGTTTAAGGGTTGTGTTATAAATTAAATAACTTTATAATAAAATCAATATAATTTTGAAATTTTTATATTAAGATTATTTGAAAGTTATTTTGGTAATATAATAATAAAGATAAGATTATTTATCATAAAAATAAAAAGTACAATATAATACAACTGAAATATACACTTGTACACAGTTGTACTCAAATGAATGGATGAGAATGAATAATTACAGAATCTAATGGTATATCAAGGGTACCTGTGGACAGACAAGTACAAAACGGTGTCTACAATTAGAAAAGCCCAAAAAACTTTCATGAAATATTAAAAAATAAGCATATAGTTTTGGTTTAATTACAAAAGAAAAAAAAAACTTTCTAATGTTTGGTCTATTAACCTATAAAAATAATTACAAAAATAACCTGTGAGATTTTGTGCACTTGGGAAAAATAGAAATTTCTAAGATATGGTCATATTAACCTATTTCGAAGAATAATTATAAAAATAATCCTTAAAATTTGTGTACTTACAAAGGAAATCCCTACGATGTTCATTAACTAAATGTATAATTACAAAAGAAGGCCTTGGGATTGATGTATTTATAAAAGAATTTTTTTTTTTCAAAGGCTTGGTTCGTTAACTTATTTGAAGGAATAAATATAAAAAGAACCTTAGGTTTGGTATATTTAAAAAAAAAAAACTTTGACGAAACATTACAAAATCAAGCACTGAGGTTTTGTATAATTACAAAAATAACCCCCGAGTGTATTTACAAAATGAAAAAAAATGTATAATAGTTTTTAAATTTATAAATAGAGGGTTTATAACCACTGTGGTTTAGTTTGTTTAGAAAGGGAAAAAAATATTTAAATTTACTCTATGATTATTTTATATATACAAAATTTGGTCTATTAAACGATTTGAAGGAATAATTACATTTATTACCATGAGTTTTGATGTACTTATGAACAAAAACCCTACAATGTTAATTGTTTAAATGAATAATTATCAAAACACCCCCTAAAATTTTGAGTATTTACAAAAGAAAAAAGAATCAAGAATAATTACCAAAACCAGCTCTGAGGTTTGGTGTACTTGCATAATGAAAAGGAAATTCAAAGGTTTGTAAATAAACCTACTCAAATTAATAATTACAAAAAGAAGCTGCGATATTTGGTGTACTTGGAAAGAATAGAAAATTCAAAGATTTGGTCTATTAACCTATTTAGAGGAATAATTACAAAAACAAGTCCTGGGGTGGTGCACTTGAAAAAAATTAAAAATTCAATGGTTTGGTATAATAAGCTATCTAAAGGAACAATTAAAAAAAACAACCCTTGAGATTTGGTGTATTTACAAATGAAACTTTGCGATGTTAATTATCAAAATGAATAATCGGTTAGAGTTCGTCTTAGGCTTTTAAGATTGTTTGCATGCTTGCTTGTGCTAATTTGAGTAACGTGTGTGTTATTTTTGCTTGAAACATTGGCGAAATGACGCGGTTTTGATGAATTGCTTAGGAGTTTAGATTCTCGATCGGATTTAGTGTACTTAGGTAATTTGACTCGTTGGGAACTTTGTTCGGCTTTAACTTGTGCTATCCTTGAGCTCATATAGAACTAGTGCTTCAACTAGCCTCATCGTCGAACACTCTCTATAGGATTTTTGTTTTGCGTTTTGGATTCGTCAATTACTCCATGTGCTCGATCGAAAATATTGTAAGTTACTGGTAGCAACGAGTGGTCGGAGCCGTTGACTTCCCTTTGTATATATCTTGTATTTAAGTACGTTATTTCCTTGGGTACCAAAAAAAAAAGAGAAAAAAAAAGGAAGAGAAAAAAAATGATGATGAATAAACAAAGATAAGTTATAAATCCTTATAGTTATTAAGTAATAAAACATGCAACTCTTGCACGTTTCCTCTTTATCCTTCTTTTTAGATTTTGTTTGTTAAAGAGAGTTGTAGACGATTGGGGCTAGTAGGGAGCCGATTAACGGTTCGACCGTGGATAGACCTTAGTCGGGGTAAGGACGAGGGGACCGACTTGGAGGGTTACCCAGTACTTTTAGGTTTTGGGAGTCGATCTAGACTTTCTTTGTCAAAACATCTTTGTCATCCTTTTAGCCGAGCTAACGAATATTTTAGCACACGACGTCTCAAATTAGGTTTGTGCATTAGTTTAGGATCATCCGGGGGTAGTTTTGTAATTCTAGATTAGTTTTGCTTGAGGACAAGCAATCATTCTAAGTGTGGGGTGGTTGATTTGTACTTTTTGTACGCCTTTTTGTTACCTTTTTGTATCGCATTTGCATGTGTTTTGCTTGCATTTATGGGTATTAGGAGTCGTTTTGGCCTATTTTGTTAGTTTTAGATTTTTGTAACTTTTGTGCAGTTTTTATTAGTTTTTTGTATATTTTTACTAGTTTTTGTATTTATGGTCGTAGGATAACCAAAGCTGTCTCGCGCAAGCTCAAGGCATCCCACTCGACTCAGACTGGAATGGACAAGCAATGGAACACAGCGTGAACGAGGAGCGACAGCTGGCGGACGTTTAGAGCGAAAATGAGAAATCGAGCCGGATGCAGCCGTTCCAGTCGATCGACCGGATTTCAGTCGATCGACTGATAGTCTAGTCGATGGACTTGACCACCCAAGATCGACTGTTCGGCAATAGGCTGGCCAATTTTGAGGAAGCAGTCGATCGAATGGAACCCAGTCGATCGACTGGCAGTCGATCGACTAGCAGTCGATAGACTGGTTCTCAGTCGATCGACTGAGACGCAGGATTTTTGTGGTTTTTGACCGTTTTGATGATTTTGCCCCTGCGTTTTTGTGTATATAGACCTAGTTGCTTAACCTTATCCAAATAACTCTCCTTGGTGGCATTTGGGGCTTGCTCCATTTCCTCCAAACCTTTACTCTTGTATTTCCAAACCCTAGCTCATAAATCCCTAGTTTAGTGTAGTTTAGTTTATCTTAAGTAGTTAGTGTAGTTAGGTTTAGGTGTTCTTAGCAAGTGTGGGAGAAGGTGAAATATCCTTCACTTGTGGTTCTTGGTTGCTTTTGAGGGTTGTAATCTACATTTGAAGTTCTTGTTTGGTTTTTAATGCAATTGGTAGTTTTCTTTCCCTTACTTTCTTGTGTTGTTATTGTTGTTGTTGTTCTTGTTAGGTTAATATTGTTATGTTGGTGGTTTGGGTTTAGATTATGTTGTTTTTCTTAGCATTTAAATTCTTAAATGTTTGGTTTTATTGCTAATGTTATTCTCCTTTTCTTGCAAACTCCATGGATGCTTTCATTTTCAAGATTTTTATCTCTTTTAGTTAAACAAACTTTTGGATCTTGAAAGATGTATGAACTTTTCCTCTTTGGTAATTTGTATTGTTCTATTTAAAAGCCTTTGACTTTTCTCAGTTTCAAATGATTTGATTTTCCCTCCATGACTTCTCCTTTTAATTGTAAGCTTTTCTTGATGCAACTAGTTTAGAAATTATGGGTTTAGGGTCAAGGTTCGTTTAGAGCCATTAGTCGGAGCTTGTCGAGAATTGGGGTTGACGACCCCAATACTTGGTCGACGATTTGGGATTGACAACCCCGAATCGTGGATTAAGTGTTCGGTGAAAATCGATTGATCGTGGAGACGAACCGAACACCCTAAACCCTCATTCTCATAATTTTTATTTAAATTACTTTTAATTAAAGTCTCCTTTTAAATTCAAGCTTTAGCATAAAACTCAAACCCCACTCAATGACTTAACGCTTTCTTAGTTTAGATTAGTGTAATTTTGATTAGCAAGAGAGTAAGTAAAAAAACCAACCGCCGATTATATCTATCCTCGAGAGACAAGGCTCGGGAAAGCTTACCGCTCTACAATCGACTCTGTACTATTGCGGAGATGGTTTCTTATAGTGCTGATCGATTGGAACGGCTGCATCTAGCTCGATTTCTCATTTTCGCTCTAAACGTCCACCGACTGTCGCTCCTCGTTCACGCTGTGTTCCATTGCTTGTCCATTCCAATCTTAGTCGAGTGGGATGTCTTGAGCTTGCGCAAGACAGCTTTGGTCATACTACGGCCATAAATACAAAACTAGTAAAAATATACGAAAAACTAATAAAAACCGCACAAAAGTTACAAAAACCTAAAACTAACAAAATAGGCCAAAAAGACTCCTAATACCCATAAATGCAAGCAAAACACATGCAAATGCGACACAAAAAGGTAACAAAAAGGCGTACAAAAAAGTACAAATCAATAATTCCAAAAGAAGGCCTTAGGTTTGGTGTATTTAGAAAATAATACTTTCAAATGTTTGTTCCGTTAACCTGTTTGAAGGAATAATTACATAAACATCCCCATTGGTGTTTGACCAAAAAAAATAAAGAATTCAAGAATAATTACAAACACAAGCTTAGAGGTTTTGTGTACTTACAAAAAAAATTTAAAATGTTTGGCCTGTTAATCTATCCAAGTGAATAATTACAAAGAGAAGCAGTGAGATTTTGTGTATCTGAAGAAAATAGAAAATCTAAAGGTTTGGTTTGGTTTATTAACCTATTTAGAAGAATAATTATAAAAACAACCCCACAGGTTTGGCATACTTCCAAAGGAAAACCCTATGATGTTAATTATCTAAATGAGTAATTACAAAACAAGGGCTTAGGTCTGGTGTACTTACAAATGATAAAACACTTTCAAATCTTTGGAGGCTTTGAACCTGAAATTGCCTTTCGGCTCCATGTGTTACGACCACGTCGACCCGACAGCCAATCAAAGGCATTTGTGGCCTCTGGACTTGGTCGACGCCTGGTAAATGTGAACTCTCCAAGCGTGTTTGGCACCCACGCAGGCCAGGAGAGAGACACTTGAGCTATTTCCGGCATATTTGCCATTTATACCATCTTGTCCCTCCTTTCACCTATAAATAAACCAACATCACAAAAGATTTATCCAGTCTTACTCTCCCATTTCCAAGAACCATTTACACCATTTTTCATGTTTTTAAAGTCAAAAACAAAAATGTAGACTTCTTGAATTTCTCAACTTTTAGAGACAAGATTCAAGTTTTCATTACTACTTTCTTGCTTAAACGTTTTGACCCATTTTATATTGTTAGTAATATGTTAATTTCTTAATATTGTATTTTTTTTAAATTCTTATTTGTTTGTCTTATGGACTTTTAATATTCTAATCCGAAATATCATTCTTATGCCTCACCACCCTCATATGATGTTCACCTTGATTCCGCCCATGACTATAATTCTTCCTCAGTCTGAGGTGAATTCCCATATCCACCTCACAATATTCATTGGGTCTTGAATAGTTTCTTTATAACATGATGGCTTCAAACGATTAGGAAGAATGCTCCAAACGGATGGATTCTATAATTACGAAAATGATGCATGGTATTCAAGTGGAAATCCATGATGAGTTAGTACGTGATGAGGTGAAATGACTTAGTTTTGATGCAGTGCTGATTCTTGATGTGGTGGCACCCACCTTGATTGTTTGTGATTTGATCTTAAACGCTCTTTTGGTGGATTTGTACAAGGAGGTGGAGTGTGAATGATTTAGATGCGTGCGTTGCCCCTCTTGTGCTTATTGATGATATTGTGGACAAGAGCGTAAGGGTGTTGCCTTTGGAGATCTTGATAGATGATAGTTTCAATTACTTTCTTTTTAAGAGGATGATGGAGTTGTGGTTTTGGTTTTGGAGAAGGTTTTGATTGTCGAGCCTCTTTTAGCATCACCCGATACTTTATTTAATCTTGAGGGTGAGGTGGTGGAAGAGGTAGTCGAGAAAGAGTTTGATCCCCCTCTCTTATAACTTACTGATGTTTTACTTTCTCTCGAGAGTAATGGGGGTGGTGATTAAGGAACCAATGAGTTTAGGGTTGACCAAATGCCATTTTATATGCTCAATGGATATCTTTGTCCTCTTGATGGTTAAACCTTATGCCTTTCTCTTGTTGCCTTTCGATCTCTTATTGATGATTGACTATTCTCATTTTCGTCCCCTGAAGACCATTGATGCTTAGTACTATACTCATAATTCCAATAAGGTAGACTAGTTTGAGGGAAGCTAAAGTATAACTTTTGGTTAGTGGCCAATACAAAAGAAGTGCACTAAGGGCATAACACATTTGCAACCACATGGTCGACTGACTAGTATTAACTAATAAATCTTTGATTAGAAAGACATTTTCAAATCTGAGTCAATAAAGGTGGTTGAGTGGACCGATGATGATTTCTTTTTCTCAATGGATAATTTTATCCTCCCAGTTTCCAAACACCATGTCTTATCATCTCGATATGCCAACCTCTTCTTGTTAATCGATTATTCGTGTTTTTGGCCTCTAAAGTGGCATGATTCCCATGGATACTTTTCATATATTTCTTCTTGTGCCCTCTTTAGTGAATTTTATCACTTGTTCTTACTCATGGAAAATACTAAAGAGTGGTAGGATCGGCACTTTTTCTTGGATCCTGGATGATTTCTTGTGTATGGGTTATTGAGCTAGCGATGTTAAACAAACGCTTCTTGGGAGGCAACCCAAGTTCTTACTTGCCTTTTAGTGCTGTGTTTTCATTTGTGTGACTTTTGGGTCTTTGTGATCTTGTTTTAATTTCTTGTGCTTGGTATGATCCTTTCACATTTTATTTAGTCGGATCATACTTGGAGCTCAAGTATAGATAACACAAGCCCACTTTAATTTGCTTACTCGTTCGATAAGGATGTGTCTCTTAATCCCCTCTTTTGCTTTACTTCTCTTATGTGCAATGAAGGCATTGCATAGTTTAAGTGTGGGGGATATTCCCTTTGATTTTGTTATTGCATACTTGTACATGTAATGGATCGAGTCCTTGTGTGACAATTATATGTGGAGACTTGGCAAAGAGACATGAGTTTATATTTTTGGTAGGTTGCTTAGACTTTCATTTGGCATTATTATAATCTTGGGGCTTGAAGTGCAGGAATCTTTTGATAGTGCATTAGCTTCGTGCTATCCGTGTATATCTTGAGCAAAATCTGAATACCATTTACTAGCCTCATGCTCGATTTCCGTCTATAGGGTTGCTATTGATTTTAATTCTTCGAGATGTTACACTAAACTCCGCTGTGTGTTATCAAGAATTATGTAAGTTACGTTTTGTAAAAAATCTCTAAATATAAAAATAAAACGCATTTATGCTTTTAGAAGCTCGTGTTGTAAATACTTGTTTGTCCAGTACCCCGTCTTATGGTATATAAAAAAAGAGAGAGAAATCAAAAGAAGAATAGTGTAAGGTTGAGAAACCTTTGTACAAGTTTATGTAAATGTAATAAGTTGTGCAAGGTTAGGAAAACCTTGTACGTATATTTATTTTCTTAATTATTTATAGGAAATTATGTAAAGAGGTGCATTGATAATTAGGCTAGTAGGATGCCGACTTAGGGATTTTGCGTATGGATAGAACACTACTGCAGAACAGAGATTCCACGACGGTTCTGGGAGGGATTTTACGGAGGTTGTGGAACCGCCGTAGTTGTTTACGGCGGTTGTTCTTAAACCGTCGTAGAAAGTGATGCTTCTACGGCGGTTGTTCTTGAACCACCGTAGAAAGTGATGCTTTTTACGGCGGTTTAAGAACCGCCGTAAAAAACAACGACGGTTCTTAAAAATACCTTCTAGAAAGTCTATTTTTAGAACGGATATTTTTACGACGGTTCTTGAGAAATACCATCTACAAAGTAGTAAAAAATTAAAAAAAAAAAAAAAAGAAATAAAAGCAGGTGCACCAAACATATTTCATATTGATTCAATGGACGAAATATTTAAAAAGGCTATAGTAATAGAGGGGGAGAGAAATAAAGATGAACTTAAAGATTGTCAACTTAGTCGCCAAACAATCAACAACATATAAACAGATGCAGATAATAATTTATACTCAACAGCCTACTAAATAAACGTAATAGCTCCCAAACCAAGTCACAAGCAAACTCTTTAAAGTTAAAACTATCCAAACCATAAGTTGTAGTCAACTTCATAGACCAGAATACCCTTACTACTTATGAACAACACTCTCTGCCTGAAGAAGCCCCTCACGGATCTGTGACGCGACATCCTTCACAGCCATGGGCCCATGCGACACAAAATGGCTGATAATTTTGAAGATGCTCTGATTTCTTTCAGCGTATCGAAATACTGAGTCACCAGAACCATGTCCATCATGTCCTTTGCCGTGGTCCCGGGCACATTCTCGGAGAAGGCTAAGATACTGTCACGAAGCCCATCGATGATTGCTTGACGCTGCCGGGCTATGCCGAGGCCCGATAGGTATTTGGACTCAGCTTCGCCCTCGACTTTCTTGATTTGGAGATTCTTTTATGCTTCGGCCTTCTCGTTCGCAGCGACCCTCAACCTAGCATCTTAGAGATTAGAATGTGCATAAGCAAACATAAACAAGTCTCCAAAATAAGGCTTTAATCTAATTATAAAAACTCAAGTTATCTTTTGAAATTACAAATACCCCTGGATATTACCCTCAATTGCAATATATTCGTTAAGAAAATGCAAACCATAATGCAATGTTTTGTAAATGACAGAGAAGAAAATTAAGTTGAATTGAAATAAGAATGCTATTACTACTGGATATACTATAAATGCCTATGAGTTATTTCATATAGGAAAGTGGAAAAGCAAATCAGCACACCAAATTACATCATATACTTCATATATATTTTATATCCATTTAAAACAGAAAATGGTTAAGCCAAACATTCAAAATGACCCAATTGATGGTTCTCCACTATCCTTCTGGTCGAAAAAAGTTGGAAATAACCCCCATAACACAAAAGCATAACCATGATCTTGTGAAGGAACAGAAAAATACAAAAAATGTGTATTACCTCACTTAAATCCACAACCGAATCAAAATTCCCAAACAATATAAAATCAATTTCTCAATCATACGAAAGGCAAAACTTTAAATATCAATTAAGATTCCCTAATCCACACTGATTTAATCGACATTAATAAAATTAAGAACACAACAATGACACCTGATTTTCCTTCAGCCAAAAAATGATTAACCATACCAGGGAATTGTTGTGATGTGGTCAAGCTTGCAAAAGTGCTTTATAGTGCTCCCTTGCCTCGTGAAATTAGTCCCCATCTTGCTAATCAAAATTTGCGATTTGCCTCTGAAGTTTCCCCGTTGTCTAGGCTGAATAATATTGGTTCACAAACTTATCATAAATCATATCCTAGTCTGTCAGTGATCTTTGCTTTAGAGAGAGAAGCCAAGATCTTGTTTTATCTTTCAGGCAGCTCGGAAAACATATCATTTGTAACTCATCACGATGGGTTCCCATGGTCGGAAGTCTACTAACTTCGACGTAAAACTCCCTCATAAACTCCAACGGGTCTTCATGAGCAAGACCA
The DNA here is from genome assembly GCA_014905375.1 of Phtheirospermum japonicum. Taxonomy (NCBI): domain Eukaryota; kingdom Viridiplantae; phylum Streptophyta; class Magnoliopsida; order Lamiales; family Orobanchaceae; genus Phtheirospermum; species Phtheirospermum japonicum. The sequence continues at coordinate 214,066 of BMAC01000126.1, read as the reverse complement.
TGGAAAGTCGGAAGCTGGTTAATCTGGTGCGGTTTTAACTCAACATCTCTGGCAGTCTGTCCCAAAATGATAGCAGAACTGTAAGGGCTAACTTGTGGTCATGCCAAATCGTGCTATCGAGGGTCTTGTGCGCCTCTTGGATTTCTATCTCCATCATTAGCTCTCGCATAATTTTCTTCATGCACAGATCTCTCATCAAAATTGTAACGGTCATTTTGGTTATTCAGCCAGTTATCCACACGTTCATTTCTGGGGTAGGATCTCTTTGAGTAAGTATCACGGTCGTCGCCACGATCATTTCTCTCTCCCTCTATCACCATCTCAGTCCTCATTTTTGTTCTCCATATTCTGCTGGAGATCTTCCCAATAAGCTCTGGGACGCACTGGACCCCTGAAATAAATTGGCTCATTACTGTAATTTCCCCTTTCGCGTTGTCTTCCTTTTCTGGATATTACTTCTGGAATCTCGTCGCACGCTAATTAGTATCGTTGGAAGTAATACTGGCAAGAATAAAAGTAGGTTTAGTACTTGTACATTAGATCGATGAATGTTGTCAATGAACGGTGCAAGCTCAGGTCGAAGTGATCGTCTACCCTGCATGCACTCGACAACATGATTCGAGCTTTTGTGTGTTCCTACTTTATAAATAATTGTCAGAAATTTAGTAGCTCGCCCGCAAAATAACGGGATCGCGTGTAGGTTGGCAAGCTTAACTCGAGTCYTCTCTCAAGGACTGACGTTCGGAATTTTTAATGTTTGTTTAATCACAATGTTTAACACGAGAACTTGTATAAATTTTGTTTTTGAAAATTATCAACTAAGAAATTAAAAAGCATTAACTAATTATTCTAAACTAATTAATAAATTAAACTAATTTAATAACTAAAACAAATTCAGATTCAGCAATTTAAACTAACCATACAAATAATCAACTACTAACTGTTGTAACCACTAACGCTAAAGGTTGCTGCTAAGGGTTGCTGTTAAAGGTTGCTGTAACGGTTAACGCTAAGGGTTGCAGTAACGGTTAAGGGTTGCTGCTAAAGGTTGCAGTAACCTTTAACTGTAACGGTTAACAAAATCTGAAACTAAACCAAACTATATCTTGCATGCATGAATGAATTTCAACGAAACAAAGRATCACACATTCAACATAAAGCATGAAAAACTAATTATAAACTAAATACGATCAACGAATTCAAACGAAAACAAACTTCAAGAATATAAACTAAATATTATTCGAAAAGCTTTAAAATCTAAGAAACTAATGAAAGATTGTAGAAACTTATTGTCGCTGCTGGAAACTGAAAGTTCTTCGGCTAATCCGAAGAGGAGACGCAGTGAATCGGTCGAGAAACGATGAACGGCGTCGAACGGGCTCGAGAACTCGTCGTCGTCGATTCTTGGTTGCTCCTTGATCGTTGCYTCTTGTTGTTGTTTTCCGTCTTCAAAACCCTAGATTTACTCCGTTTTTAGGGTTAGCACACGCACACACCGACCTCCCCTTCGAAATTCGGATTAAGGAAGGTATTTATAGAATTTTTTCCACGAACTGGGCCGAAAAATCTGTTTCTGGGCTTTCTGGGCCCGCTAACGGTTGGTTGCTAACGGTTGGTGCAACCGTTAGTAGCAACC
>BMAC01000126.1:180337-208932 GCA_014905375.1 Phtheirospermum japonicum | reverse complement strand
AGATGAATTATGATTATCGAGATTCAAAAATCGAGCTTTCCGGTGAAGGAAATAGCAAGAATTGAAGCTGATAGACTTTCTAGAAGGGTTATTCTTCTGGAACCGATGTCGATTGAAAGCTAACGGTTACTAGCTTCCCAACCGTTAGCTGCTACCGCTAACCTTAACGGTTACTGAGAACTGATGTTAACGGTTAGAATGCTGAGTTCAGAGCTAACGGTCACTTTCGAGAACGGTTTCCATACAACTGTTGTCGTCTTCCAGAAATGCAAAAAAAATATATACCTAATGAATGAACATCCTTCTTCTTCCATCAATGGTGTCGGGCAACTATTTATATCTTTCAAAGAAAAAGTAACCGTCTCTCCCAAAACAGACATGCTCATCCTCCCTTTGTTCACATCAATCACCGCATGGGAGGTAGACAAAAATAGACGGCCTAAAAGAATAGTATGCCCCTTGTCGTCACTCGGCATCTCCCCAACATCCAGCACTACGAAGTCTACCGGAATTATTAACTCTCCTACTTTCACTAAAACGTCTTCAACAATTCCCAATGGTTGGCGAATTGAACGATCCGCTAATTGGAGACGCATCCTTGTCGGCTTCAATGGTCCCAATTCAAATTGCTTATAAAGGGAATGCGGCATTAAGTTAATTCCCGCGCCAAGATCAAGCATTACGCGTGCTTGTTGCCCATTCTCCAATGTAATATTGACACAAAATCTTCCAGGGTCTTTCTCCTTCGTAGGCAGTGGTTGCTTGCATAGCGCACTCACCTCCTTCGTTAGAGGAACGTACTGATTTATCTCCGAACACCTATGTCTTGTAGCAAGCTCCTTGAAGAACTTCACATATGCCGGCATCGTTTTGATCACATCCAAAAGAGGAAGGTTGATGTTGACATTCTTCAGCAAGTTGTAAAGCTCCATGAACTTCTTATTTTCTTTTGCTGGTCGAAGACAGCTTGGAAATGGAATTTTCTCGACTATCGGCAAAGTCAGAGTCTTGTTTGTGAGCTTCCCCTTCAAAGATCCCAGAATGTAAGGGTTTGGTGTCTTATACAATTGTTCTATCGGCTTGGATTCATCTCCCTTTGGCGATGCCTGCGTTGGACTCTCCATCATGTCTTCATCCCCTCCGTTATTTATCTCGACTCCATTATCGATCACTTTTCCACTGCGTACTGCGTAGGACTTTAATCGCTGAGGCTTGCTCCGTTTGACTCGGAAATTTGTCCTTTTCCTTGTTTGATCTTGCAATGTCAGTCGCCATTTGTCCTATCGTCCTATCAATCCTCTCCACACTCTTAGCAAGATCATGCACTATCTTGGAGAGACTGTCAATACTATTCATTCTTTTAGAGAGGTCTTCTATCTTTGCATTCACTTTTACAAGTCCCTCTCTATTAATGAGCGTCTCAGTCACTTGATTTTGTTGCCACACCAACAATTGGTCATCTGGCTTAACCGAATTTGACGTTTGCCCCTTTGTAGGCGGTGGTGGTGGAGGAAGGTACCGTGGGTCGGTCTGTGGCTTCATCGGCGCATAATGTGGGTTCTCAGGACCCCACTTGAAAAAGGGAGAATCACGCTGTGCCTGAAATTGGTTTGTGGGTTTCTGCCCAGAATTGTTGTGTTGGAAATTTTGCACGGCGTTGACCTCTATGTTCGAGTCATCGTCAAAAGTAACCGAACACGCATTCGKTCCATGTCCAAATGCTCCACAGATTCCACATGTCTCTTGCGAAGGTTGCGATTGTTGCTTCATCATCATGTTCGTCAACAACTCCACTTGCTTTGTAAGTTTATCGATCTTGTCATCCTCCGCTCGCGCAACTGAAACCTCATTCACTTTAAGTTTTCGAGGCTTTGAACTTGTTTGACTCAACTTGTCACTTATTAATTCAAAAAGATCTCGTGCTTCTTCCGCGGTTAAGCCCCCGAAATCTCTTGCTCGTGTTTCCACTTGCTGCTTGAAATTAGGCAATAATCCTTCATAAAAGTAATTGTTGACCATTTCGTCATTGTTACCATGGTGTGGACATGCATTTAGGAGCTCCTTAAAATGATTCCATGCCTCGTGAAACAATTCGCCATCCAATTGCTCGAAGTTGGAAATTTCCCTCCTCAACTTTGTCGTCGTTTGGGCTGAGTAAAATCTTCCCACAAATTTCTTGTAAACCATCTCCCAATTTGTTAAGGAATTAGGTTGCAATTGATTAAACCATCGTTTCGCTTTATCTTTCAGGGTACTAGGGAAGTATCTCATTCTAAGCTGTCCTTCACTGAGTCCGCGATCTTGAATTCCAGAGAGTGCTATGTAAAATTCTCGAACGAACTCAAGTGGGTCTTCATTCGGTAAACCATAGAAAGAAGGTAGTCTATTTAAATCGTCGGCCCTCAAACTGTAGTTTTTAGCCGCTTGGCCTAAAACTATTGCTGAGCTATATGGTCCAATGGTTGGGCATGCGAGGTCACCTTGCCTTCGGACGTGTTGATATCGAGGAGCCACGTCTTCCTCTAAAGTTGGCACGACCTCTCAAGTCCTCCCTATCCTCATAGTACTCATCATCTTCGTTGAAGTCATCATTCTCGTACCCGTTCTCGTATTCATCTTCCATCATACCATCGTTTTGCCAATTATATTGTCGTCCCCCTCGTCTATCATAAAAACGGTTCGGTGCTCGCTCCTGATTTAAATCCTCATTGTGTTGTTGGTTCATTTTGGGGCTGGGGCCCGCCATTACCAACTTGGTTGCGGAAGAACTCCTCGTTTGCACGAGCATTGTATGCTCGAGCTTCCGCTCGATTCCTAAAGTGATGTGGACGGTTGATTTGATTTTCTGGAATCACTGCTTGACGATTATCTTGGCCTTGGGGCTCCCGTTGTTTGGATCATTGAGGAACTGATTTCCTTCTTGATCCTCTCCATTATTGATCCTTTGGTTGTTTCCGTCGTTATGCGCTTGATTAGGAACAAGAATCGGTGGATCTTCTTGACGATTGTCGTCTTGTGGGTCTCCAAAGTTTAGATCATCGGTGGGCGGCATCCCATATGGTTGGTATCGTAGAGGGGTATTATTGTCATTTCCTTGCCCTCGCCCACCATTCGTTCGTCCTCCTCCTCTTCCTCCTGGTCCTCGGCCTCCAATAGGGGTAGTGTTTGACATGTTGGCCGAATTTGTTTTACGATTAATTGCGTCGGGGGAATGAAAGAGTCTTCTCGGTCTCCCAACTCGTTCGATGTTGTCTATATATGTAGCAAGTTCGTTTCTAAGACTTCGACGTCCTAGCATCAACAACAAACAACATCAACGCATCGAGTGGCAAACAAAGAACCTTTATACAAATAAACGAAAAAGCATAAAATAACACGAACAAACATTATAAAAAACCTATTTCAGTCCCCGGCAACGGCGCCAATTTTTGATTCGAGCTTTTGTGTGTGCCTACTTTATAAATAATTGTCAGAAATTTAGTAGCTCGCCCGCAAAATAACGGGATCGCGTGTAGGTTGGCAAGCTTAACTCGAGTCGTCTCTCAAGGACTGACGTTCGGAATTTTTAATGTTTGTTTAATCACAATGTTTAACACGAGAACTTGTATAAATTTTGTTTTTGAAAATTATCAACTAAGAAATTAAAAAGCATTAACTAATTATTCTAAACTAATTAATAAATTAAACTAATTTAATAACTAAAAGAAATTCAGATTCAGCAATTTAAACTAACCATACAAATAATCAACTACTAACTGTTGTAACCACTAACGCTAAAGGTTGCTGCTAAGGGTTGCTGTTAAAGGTTGCTGTAACGGTTAACGCTAAGGGTTGCAGTAACGGTTAAGGGTTGCTGCTAAAGGTTGCAGTAACCTTTAACTGTAACGGTTAACAAAATCTGAAACTAAACCAAACTATATCTTGCATGCATGAATGAATTTCAACGAAACAAAGTATCACACATTCAACATAAAGCATGAAAAACTAATTATAAACTAAAAATAATAAACTAAATACGATCAACGAATTCAAATGAAAACAAACTTCAAGAATATAAACTAAATATTATTCGAAAAGCTTTAAAATCTAAGAAACTAATGAAAGATTGTAGAAACTTATTGTCGCTGCTGGAAACTGAAAGTTCTTCGGCTAATCCGAAGAGGAGACGCAGCGAATCGGTCGAGAAACGATGAACGGCGTCGAACGGGCTCGAGAAGTCGTCGTCGTCGATTCTTGGTTGCTCCTTGATCGTTGCGTCTTGTTGTTGTTTTCCGTCTCCAAAACCCTAGATTTACTCCGTTTTTAGGGTTAGCACACGCACACACCGACCTCCCCTTCGAAATTCGGATTAAGGAAGGTATTTATAGAATTTTTTCCACGAACTGGGCCGAAAAATCTGTTTCTGGGCTTTCTGGGCCCGCTAACGGTTGGTTGCTAACGGTTGGTGCAACCGTTAGTAGCAACCGTTAGGTATATATTTTTTTTGTATTTCTGGAAGACGACAACGGTTGTATAGAAACCGTTCTCGAAAGTGACCGTTAACTCTCAACTCAGCATTCTAACCGTTAACATCAGTTCTCAGTAACTGTTAAGGTTAGCGGTAGCAGCTAACGGTTGGAGCAACCGCTAAGTGTAACTGTTAGCTTTCAATCGACATCGGTTCCAGAAGAATAACCCTTCTAGAATGTCTGTCAGCTTCAATTCTTGCTARTTCTTCACCGGAAAGCTCGATTTTTGAATCTCGATAATCATAATTCATCTCTAACATGCTGAACTCTTCCGGTTACTTATCTATAAAGTGAAAAATCACAAATAATCACTTATTTGCATCAATCTAGATCAAAAAGCGGCAAAATAAGTTGGAAGTCTAAATATATGAAATTAAGCTAAATCTATTCAACTTATACCAAAAATAATAAGAAAAAGCAATTAAAATACAAACTAAAATCAAGACAATTACGTGCTAATCACAACACATCAAATGTATCGAATGGAAAAAACTCTTCCTAGGTTCAAATGTACAAAAAGACGGATAAATAAAAAGTAATACGAAAAAACATCTTAAAAACCTTTGCTTTGTTCCCCGGCAACGGTGCTAAAATTTTGATTCAGACTTTTCAAACTTACTTTTATTAATATGTTTGTCAAACGTTAAAGTCCGCTCATAAGAGTACGAGTTCGCTTGTAATTTGGCAAGTTCAAATTGAGTCGATTCTCAAGGAAAAACCAATCGAAGTTTTCAATGTTTGTTTTATCACAAGTCACACACGAACAAGTATAATTGGGGGTTTGCTTTATTTTGATTTTATAAACTAAGAATTTAAAAGCAAGAGCAATTAGTTTAAAACTAATTAACTTAAACTAATTATCTTATACTATTTAACCAACTAGAATTGAAAAGCTTAATTACCTAAGAACTGTGAACTAGTGTTTTGGAAATTAAAGAGCAATTAAAAACTCAAGAACCAACCATAACTAAGATTATCAAGCATAAATGAAAGAAACAAAATTGAAAGATGAAAGATTACGAACTATATTATACAAGAAATCCAAAGTATCAAGCATCAAAAGTTTAAGATCCGAAAATAAAGAACAAATTATCTAAAATCTAAAAGTAATGGAGAACTATACTAGAAAGAAATTAAAAAGGTTTAGAGTACTTATTAGGTTTAAAATAATCATTAAATTCCTAGCTATTCCGGAGAAAGAACGATGATCTCGATCGAAGAATGAGTCATGAATGAAGGAATGAATTTTAGCACTTGTAATCTCGAATCTTCAATCTTGATCTTCTATTACGTAACGCACGGTGGAAACGGGCTCTCTCTGCATCTCGGGACCCTAGGACGGTATTGAGTCGTACCCTAGATGAATTATAGAAGGATATATATAGGTTTCTAAAACTTAGAGCACAAGTTTCCTTGTTAATTTCCGATCTGGCCCGTTAACGGTTAGCTTGGTGGTAAGGGTTACCATTAACGCTACCGTTAACCTCTTGCTGAAAGTCTCTGTCCGTTCCTAATGGTCGAGCTAGCGGTAATGGAATCATTAATCTCGCCGTTAAAACCTCTCTAAAGCCTCCTAACGGGTGACCTAACGATAAAAGAACCGGTAAACTCAATGTTATACCTTGTGGTTGCCTCCTAACAGTTGTGATAACAGTCAGGAAACCGTTAAGCTCATCGTTAACTAATTCTGGGAGCTCTCTGTCATTCTTTAGTGGTTCAGATAGAGGTATAGTGGCCACTAGGGTTTAGAGGTAGCCTTAGCGGTTGGAACTATCGTTAACCCTACCGTTAACTGGTAAAATTTTGCTACTTCTTCGTCGAATAGCTTGTTTTCGTCTCTCGGTTTTTGCAACGGTTTGCAAAATTCATCTATTCTGTGTTGAGCTCCCTTGTCTACTTAGCTCTATGGGGAAAAATAGAGAAAAATCACCAAATTGCATTAATTATGATCAAAACGTGGTAAATAAGCTGGAGATAAGAAAATACAAAAATATGCTTAATCTATCACCCCTATACCGAAATTATTAACAAAAACTAACTAAAACACTAACAAGAACCAAGACAAATGCATGTTAATAAACGTCTCTTAAGGGGGATTTCTAGGGAATCTGTATCGGAAGCTATGTCTGGGTTTGGGAGTTTAGGTTTTGGTGATTCTGGTGATTCAAAGGTAATTGAATCTATGTTCATCATCAATCGATTAATAGGGAGGGAAAAAGATAGAAAATCACACTCAGCAACACGTTAATTAACAACAATAATTAGGATGATTCTTATCAGAATAAGGGATTAGGGGAACTTACTCATCGTTTTGATTGGTGACATTGGTGCGGACTGATGGTACTTCGGGATTTTTGCAGAAATGCGCATAGTGTTTTTGCAGAGGAGAATGGTATATTTTGCTTTTATTTTGTGAAAATGGGATAAAGTGAAGGAGAAGGAGTGTTTTGTGTGTATAGCGGAAAAAAAAGCTGAAAAGACATAGGGGTTTTTCGATAGGAGGGAAAGTTGGTAGGGTTTATTGTAGGCCTTTTGTTTTTGGGTCCATAGAATAAATAAACTATGAGGTAACGGGCTAGTGATGCTTGGCCGACATGATGCAGAGGCACATTTAATGATCTTAAATGAGAAGTGGTGGTTAAGGGTTCCGTGCATTTTTCAAAAAGCATGACTGTTTGACTTCGGCGACAACTCATAATTACATTCTACTTGTTTTCCTACCTCAACCAACCAGAGTGTGGGGGACTAGCTGATACGACATTAAATATTCACATCGCCAACATGCAGGTATTTATAGGGTCTTTTATAAGCGACCTCATTTCTTAGAAGAGTAATCATTCTGGGAGTTGGGCGAGTTGTTTTGAAAGGTAGCGACCTGTTGCATAGGAGTGGCGAGCTCTTATGTGAGGTAGCTCGGCATTGAGAGCTGGGCTTCATGATTTTGGGCTTTGGCAGATTAATAGGGGCTATTCTATGGGGTCCCGGTGAACTGAATCCTATGAACAGGCTTATTGGCCCACGACTAATATAGTAATTCAGTGAGAGTTCTAGTATTTCTGGGAATTTAGCATATAGGAGGAATCCTAATTTTGAGTCGGTTGTGTTATTAATTGTAAGAGAGGGAAACCCAAGATTGGGAATACTTCTCTTATCTATATAAAGAGGACTCAAGCCTCATTCTCTCTCTCTCTAAGTTTATTTTTACATCCTACGTTTTTGAGATCTCTCTCACTTTAAAGGCTCTCGCCTCTCTATCGCGCAATCTCTAACTTAAGCATCGGAGGTCCTACGACGGGGCCGTCCACCGCCTTGGCTGAGTTTTGTTTTACAGGATTTAACAGGTCGTCAGGAGTCCCTTGGAGATCATTCGAGTCGCTGCACGGTTATTCAAAATTATTCAGGTCGCTGATCACATATATAACATCAGTACCCCCAATTTTTGAAACACCAATCTTTTTTGTTAAATCAGGGCAAAAGATTGTAGACCCGAAATAATTTCACGATTTTGGAAGCAATTAACCAATTTGCAAAACTTTGTTTACAAACGAAAGGGATAATTAAGTCCCAATGGACAGACAAGAATCTAAAACATGATATTAACAAATCCACAAAATTGAACAATAATTTAGAAAAAGAAAAAAAAATAAAATCAACATCACGCTTCACATGATTATCTATCCATATAATAACACCCATTTCTAGAAATCCCAACAATTAAGTAGGGATAACATGTCTAAGTTTAAGTTTTATAGATAAATAAATATATAAAATTCATAAACTATATCTTAAAATATGTCATGTTGAAGTTTTATAGATAAGCTCTAAAACATGCAATAATTATAAGAAACCTCAATTCAAAAGCAAGAATAAATGAACACATGAGTTCGGGTTGGTTTTATAATTTTCCTCAACTAAACATAGAAAAATTCAATTCAAAAGCAAGTGTGAATACAGAACACACATGAGTTCGAGTTGGTTTTTATTGTGAAACTAGGGTATTCCATAGGTAAGGACGGGAAGGGGACACGCGTGAGTGAGGCTAAGGGTGATCTGGCATCCGGGTGCGGGCCTATTGGAGAGCTACGGGCCGGGTTAGTACAGATGAAGGCTGGAGCCGTCCTTGTGAAAGAAATGGGCCAGAATAGCATTGGGCCTAAGAATGAATAATTATTGCTGGAGGAGAGCCCATGATAAATGGCTATTTAGTCATTTCTAATTAAATTTGTCATTTAGCTTAAGATATTTTACATTTGCACGTGGATGTAAGAAACCACATTCCTATTCCTATTTATACGGGATAAGGAAGAGGTAACAAACAAGAATGAGTATAAATTATTTCCTTATCTAATTTCATCTGCAAATCTACCTCCCTCCTCCCTCTATTATTTTCTTTATACATAATTCATACAAGTTTTTAATTACAAACCTAGAAAATTATCAATATCATTACAAGTGGTATCCAGATCCTTGGAAAATGGCAGAAGGCACTCATATTAAAGATCTGCAAGAAGCACAGAAAAAGATCGACCAAAACCTGCAAAACAAAGCCATGAAAAGAGAAGCAAGTGAGCTAAAACTTCAGGAGCAAATATCAGGTATTAGTTCGAAATTACAGGAATTAATGGGGTTAAATATGAAGTATGAACACTTGACCCAGACTCTGGCTGCTATGCAATTACAATTACTCAATATGAATAAAGGAAAAAACCAAGCAGATGAGGAATCTATCCTAGGAGGGCCCTACCCAGGGTATGGCAGTGAAGGTACTAATGGCAGGACCAGTAATTCCTCTAAATCTAGGGTGATTACTGAAACACAGAACATTAGTTTTCTGAGCCTTGTTCCCAGATTTGATGGCACATCCCCCAGGTCTTGGGTGCTCAAATGCAATAGTTATTTTAAACTGATGCCCAATATTCCTGATCAACAGAAGGTTGTCCTAGCTTCTATGCATTTTGAAGGAAATGCTGCTCAATGGTACCAAAACTTTACTTCATCACAGACAGACCTAACCTGGCAGAAACTAATTGAGGTGATTTCAGCCAGATTTGAAGAGCTGAAGGAGGCTAAGATCATAGTTGAATTCAACAAACTGAGGCGGAATGGATCTTATGCAGATTATGTGGAGAGGTTTGAGGAGCTTAAAGCATGCATGAAGATATTGAACAATTATACAAAGGAGTATTTTATAGCAAGTTTCATTAGTGGTTTGAGCGAGGAACTGCAAGCTTTTATTAACATGTTTGAGCTAACTACATTACAGCAAACTATTGAGTTAGGTAGGAATCATATATTAACCCTAGATGCCATTGTAAGGAAATTCAAAACTAGCCCTAAAACCAACTCCCCCTTGTTTCATAATAAGAAACCAGAAAGTTCCTACCAACAAGTTCACAAGACAAACCCAATCACCAACTCCAAACCACCAACTAAAATGCTCACATCCTTTGAAATGGCTGCAAGGAGGGAGAAAGGCCTATGTTATAACTGTGATAAGAGACTCACCTATGGACACAGGTGCAAACAGGGATAAATTATATGATAATGACAGAGGAAGAGGAATTTTGAGTGCTCACAAATCATCAACACTGATCCACCAAGGGATGGAACACAAGCTGACACCATGGAAGATACGGATGACTCTGAATGCATTATCAGGGGAAGATAGCATCACCACCATGAGAGTGTGGGGGCAGAATAAGGAGGACATACTGCAGATTTTAATAGATTCTGGTAGCACCCTTAGTTTTATTCAAGAATCTACAGCCACCAGACTAGGCTTTCATGTGGTAGAAGATAAAGCAATATTGGTAAGAGTGGCAAATGGTCAGAGGTTAATCACCACCAAGGTAGCAAAAGGTTTCAGTTGGGTAATGCAGGGGCACACTTTCTCTTATTCCCTGAGGTTGATAAGTAATGAGGGATGTGACCTCATCCTAGGAGGGGATTGGCTAAAATCATGCACACCAATAGAGTTGGATTATGAGCACATGACCTTTACTGTGACACTAAAAGGAAAGAGGGTGAAAATACAAGTACTGACCTCTACTGCAGATTGCCAGTTCCTATCAGCACCATCAATAATCAAGATGATACATCATGATTGCCATACTCAAATTGAGGAGCTGTATTTCCTAACTATACAGAAGGATGATCAGAAGGAAGACACATAGTTGACACAGGTGGCAGAGCTATTGAAGGGGTACAGTGATGTCTTTGAGGAACCAAAAGGGTTGCACCCTTTGAGGGGAACAGAGCACCAAATCATACTGAAACCACGCAGCACTCACAAACACCAGTTTCCTTATAGGGCATCACATGACCAAAAAGACGAGATAGAGAGGATAGTAAAGGAATTGCTGCTAAATGGGGTTATACAGACTTGCCAAAGTCCTTTTGCATCACCTGTGCTATAAGTGAAGAAGAAGGATGCCTCATGGAGGCTCTGTGTGCACTACAGGTTCCTGAATGACCTAACCATTAAACATGAGTTCCCTATTCCAGTCATTGATGAGTTACTAGATGAGTTACATGGAGCCAGGTACTTTTGAAAAATAGATTTGAGGTCAGGGTACTTCCAGATATTAATGAAACTAGAGCACAGGTACTTAAATGCTTTTAATACTCATCATGGCCAGTTTGAGTTCCTAGTTATGCCTTTTGGACTATGTAATGCACCAGCGACCTTTCAATGCCTGATGAACCAAGTGTTCAGTGACAGCCTGAGGAAATACACATTGGTGTTTTCTGATGACATATTAATCTACAGGAAGGAATGGGATAAGCACCTACAACATTTGGAGAGTGTTCTGGGCAAACTTAAGGATAACCAAATATTTGCAAAGAAGATCAAATGTCAGTTTGGGCAAAGACAAATAGAGTATTTGGGCCACATCATCAACCAAGAAGGAGTGACCACTGACTGCCAGAAGATAGAATGCATGGTCAACTAGCCCGTGCCCAAGACATTCAAGAAATTAAGAGGATTTATAGGGCTAACTGGCTACTAAAGGAAGTTTTTGAAGGGGTATGGACTACTAAGAAAGCCACTTACCAATTTACTCAAGAATGAAAAAAATTGTTTGGGGGAGAGAAGCTGAAGCAGCTTTCCAGGATCTGAAGAAGGCTATGACCACCAAACCTATTTTAGCTTTACCTGATTTCTCCCAACCCTTTGTTTTGTAAATTGATGCAAGTGGGTATGGAATTGGGGCTTTTCCCATGCAACAGGGCAGGTCAATAGCTTATATGAGCAAGTTTCTATGCTGTAGGAACTAAGGACTATCTATATATGAGAAGGAGTTCTTAGCTGTTCTTATGGCTATACAAAGGTGGAGGCACTATTTGCAAGGACACAAATTTATCATTAGGACAGATCAGCAAGCACTCAAGCATCTGCTAGACCAGAAATTTATGAGTCCCACTCAACAGAAATGGATCACCAAGTTATTGGGTTTGAACTATGAAATTCAGTATAGGAAGGGGAAGGAAAATAGAGCAGCTGATGCTCTATCCAGGGTGAAGGAACTGGAAGGGGGTAGTTTTTCAGTGACCACCATAAACCCTATATGGATGCAGAAGGTAATCCAGAGCTATAAGGATGACCCCTTTACCAGCAAAATATTGGCATCTAAAACCTTGGACACAACCTCTTATCCAGAATTTGAAACCAATGAAGTGCTGATTAGGTACAAAAGAAGGTTGGTAGTGGGAAGGGATGTTGAATTGAGAAAGATGATCCTTGATGCAATGCATGGCTCATGATTTGCATCTTTTTGTACATATTTTCATTATCGTTTTTGTTTCACGTTGCGTGTTTTTCGCTTGCTTTTTGGTGATTTAGGAGTCGGGTTGGCCGTTTTTCGTATTTCTAGATTTTCTTAGTTTTTGTACGTTTTGTTATTAATTTTTGTAGTTTTTCACATTTCCATTTTTCTTGGCCGTAGGACGTCCAAGTGGGGCCCATGCTCGTTTGGGATCGTTGATACTCGAATCGGGAATGGACGGACAAAGCAAGGAAGCACAGCGGACGAGGTTCGACAAACCGGCGGACGCGAAAAGAACGAGAAATCGAGCCGGGCGCTGGAATCCAGTCGACCGACTGAATGTTCAGTCGATCGACTGACCTTTAAGTCGATCGACTGACCCGGCTAAAATCGACTGGATTCTAGTGAGTTTTGAAGTTTTTGACAAGGCAGTCGATCGACTGCAGTCGGTCGACTGGACCCCTCTATAGATCGACTGAATTACAGGGTTTCAGGCCATTTTGATATCGCAGTCGATCGACTGCCGACAAAGCCGATCGACTGCCAGTCGATCGACTGCTTTTTCAGTCGATCGACTGAAAAGCAGAAATTTTGAAGATTTAATCAACCAGACGTCATTTCAACTTGCAACTTGTCCTGATAGCTTTCTCCTCCAAGGAAGCTCCCCAAACCAGCTTTTTCTCCAGTTTTTCATCTTTTTAATTAGTTTTAATTCCTATAAATTCTAGTAATTAGATATAGATTAGTTAAGTTAAGATCTTAGTTGTTTCATCTTCAAGCTTTATTTTAAGTTCCATTTGTGAAGAATCCTTCAGCTTTCAAGCTTTTCCTCATTCAAGCTTTTGTGTAATCAAGTACATTTGGTAATCTCTTTCCTTTAATATAGCTTAATTTCCATGTTATTTTCTCTTGATCTTATATTGAAGTTTGGTTCTTGGTTTGTGGTTGTTTTGATCTTTCAAAATTCTCAATTTTATTTTATAGCTTTCTAGCTTATGAACTTATGCTTTTAAGTTAGTAAGTTGTAGTTAATTTCAAAGTTTATAAAAGTTTATTGAATCTTCCTATTTAAAACCTTTAATTAATGTTAAGTACTTTGTTAACTTATTCAAATAAGTTGACTTTAATTTTCCCTCCATTTTCCTAATTTAAAATTATTAAGTTTTAATAAGTTAATTAGTTTAAATTGATCGTTTTTAATATAAGCTTTAGTTTTCTTTAAATGTTTTAATGTTTTTAAATCTTAAGTTTCAATTTAAATCTTAGTTATGAAAAACCGAACAATGACTATCGCTTTCTTAGGTTAAATTAGTTTAATCAAAACCGACAATAAGAACGATAAAGAAATCCGACGGCCGATCACATCCATCCTCGAGAGACACGACTCGGGACAACTCACCGCATCTACAGTCGACTCCGTACTATTGCGGAGACGATTTCTAGAGCGTCGAGAAATCTTCCTATGGGGGACATTTAGGGGTAGGGGAACCTACATGAGGGCAAAAAAGGAGTTTTCTACTGGCCTAAGATGAAGTCTGACATTACCCAAATGATTTAGGGCTGTGAAGTTTATACCAGGAATAAATCT
Organism: Phtheirospermum japonicum; assembly: GCA_014905375.1. NCBI lineage: Eukaryota > Viridiplantae > Streptophyta > Magnoliopsida > Lamiales > Orobanchaceae > Phtheirospermum > Phtheirospermum japonicum. The sequence continues at coordinate 195,070 of BMAC01000126.1, read as the reverse complement.
AACCATGAACCATACCCAGGGTTATTGCAACCCTTGCCCATCCCAGAACAAGCATGGACACACATAAGCATGGGTTTCATTGAAGGATTACCCAAGGTGAATGGTAAAAGTGTGATTTTGGTCATAGTAGACAGGTTTACCAAATATGGACATTTCCTACCCTTAGCATACCCTTACACAGCACAATTAGTAGCCAATTGTTCATGGATCAGGTAAACAAGCTACATGGTTTACCCCTTAGCATGGTGACAGACGGGGACAAGGTGTTTACTAGTGGATTTTGGAGTGAAGTATTCAATCTTATGGGTGTGAAACTTAACCTATACTCAGCCTACCATCCCAAACCGATGGGCAAACTGAACGATTGAATCAATGTTTGGAAACTTACCTAAGATGCATGGTACACAATAACCCTAGGTCATGGCTAAAATGGTTAAATCTCGCAGAGTATTAGTTAATACCAATTATCACACAGGGTTAGAATCTACCCCTTTTCAGGCTTTGTACGGGTACCTACTTTCTACCTAGCCCTATGTGAAGACAGCAGATACTGAAGCAGGGAAATTTGTGAAAGACAGACAAGATATGATTAAACAACTAAGAGAAAACCTAGTACATGCACAAAACAGGATGAAGATCTACGCAGACTAATCTAGGACTGAAAGGACTTATACTGAAGGGGAAGAGATTTACCTGAAGCTGCAACCATATCGCCGGAACTCCGTGCAACTGAGGAGAAACTTGAAATTGTCCTCCCTCTATTTCGGCCCCTACAAAATCTTGGAGAGGATTGGAGAGGTGACTTACAGGCTCGATCTGCCGCCAGATTCGCGGATCCACCCCGTCTTCCACGTCTCTTTGCTGAAGAGACAACTAAGCCCAGGAACGGCACCCACTCCTGACCTATTGGACGCCGTCGCCGAAGGAAATTGCAAGCTGAAACCAAGGAGGGTTTTGGGAAATCGTGTTGTAAAAAGGGGAAAGCTAGATGTGAACAGGTTTTGGTTGATTGGGATGACAGTTCTCAGAACAAGCCGACATGAGAGGATGCGAAATTTATCAACAAGAAATTCTTTGGGACAAATCCTTGCGGACAAGGATTTAAATTACGGAGGGGTGATTTTGTGAAACCAGGGTTTTCCAAAGGTAAGGACGGGAAGGGGACACGCGTGAGTGAGGCTAAGGGTGAGCTGGCATCTGGGTGCGGGCCTATCGGAGAGCGACGGGCCGGGTTAGTACAAATGAAGGTTGGAACCGTTCTTGTGAAAGAAATGGGCCAAAATAGCATTGGGCCTGAGAATGAATAATTATTGCTGGAGGAGAGCCCGTGATAAATGGCTATTTAGTCATTTGTAATTAAATTTGTCATTTAACTTAAGATATTTTACTTTTGCACATGGATGTAACAAACCACATTCCTACTACTATTTATACAGGATAAGGAAGAGGTAACAAACAAGAATGAGTATCCATAATTTCCTTCTCTAATTTCATACGCAAATCTACCTCCCTCCTCCCTCTATCTTTTTCTTTATACATCATTCATACAAGTTCTTAATTACAAACCCAGAATATCAAATTATAAATTACAAACCCAGAAAATTATCAATATCAATACAGTTTTATGATCTTACTCAATTAAGTTTCTTAAATAACCTTAACGAGAAGAGTAAAAAATGATGTGCGATAATCTTTCTCAACTAAAACTCTTAAGAACCTTAGTGGAGATAGTAGAAAAGGATGTGAGATTTAGTTTATCGGAAACAATAACCATTTATTTTTTATATAATTATGAATTAGGTTTTTTCATATCTCCTATTTACTCATTAACTCTATATTAATTTTAGTAGTTATAGAACTTGTACCAAAATGATATTATTTAATTAATCCAATTATAATAGTATTATAATAATAATAATTAGAATTTTGATTAGAATATGTTTGGATAAATTTCCAACATAAACTATTGGAACTCAAGAATCGAAAACTCTAGCTTTGAAGTTGAGAATAATGGGTATTATATTAGCATTAAAATCAGCACTAAATAGTTAATTTGCAAAAATGAAAAATATCGAATCAAATAATATTTTTAATATTAATAACAAGTTCAACAAATCAAACCACTACGCAACAAACATGTTATTTCTCGATTTCTCATCATAAACGAAACCCTGACGAACCCTCCGGAAAAGACGTCGTAACATACTCCCTCACCTCCCTCGCGATCACATTCCTCATCGCATCCCAAAACCCTGCCGGCAAACACTCCGCCTTCTTTTCCGCCACCCCACCCGGCGGCGCCAGCGACAGAACCGTCATCGGATCATCGCCCTCATTGCCGAAATCACTCCTCCCATTCTCTCCTCCATCTAATTCCGCCTCTCCGATCAATCTCTGTTTTTCGTGTAACTGAATCTGATATCTCCTCTTCAAAGTCGAGTTCCAGTGATTTTTCACGGCATTGTCCGTACGACCCGGCAACATCCGCGCGATGGTGGCCCACCGGTTGCCGTACTTCTCGTGCGCCGCCAGGATGGCATCGTCCTCTGCCTCCGAGAAGGGGCGGTGCTCCACGCTAGGGCTGAGCTGGTTGCACCACCGCAGCCTGCACGATTTTCCGGACCGGCCCTTAATGTATTTGGATATCAGGGACCAGTTCCGGGCCCCGTATCGGTCCACTAAACGGGTCAGTATCCTATCTTCCTCGGCGCTCCAGGGGCCCTTAATCCTCTCGGACTTGGTCGGGTTTTTGTTTCCGGCCGACAATGACGATGAGTCCGAGGATGAGTCCGAGGAAGATGAGCTCCCAGTACCAGATGAGCACCTATTAATAAATATGTCCATTTTCTTTTTAAACTATTTTGATGCTCTTGAGGTTGAGTTAATTTTGAGAGAATAAAGTGTTGTACGAAAAATTTGGAGCGTTTATTTTGTTTTTTAGGAATTCAGAGAACAAGTGGGCTGAGTTTAGTGAGAAGGGGAAATATATATAATATATAAGAGAGAGAGAGGGAGAGGTTGGGGTGGGGTGGGGTGGGGTTCTGGGAAGTTGCTTACTGTAAAGTTGGTGGGGGGTTTGTAGCATGAATGAATGTGGCAAATGAGCACCATTTGCAATACAAAATATGGGATTTTGTTCCTGTGTGCAGATATTGTCATAACTAGTTCGGTTTTGTCGTTATTAGAGGGAATGACACTTTTGGGCATGGTGCATTATTGGTGGGAGCTAATAACATTAGTTATTGTACAGTTCTTGGACATGATATAATACTACACTTCTTTAGGGACTGTTTGGACTAGTTTTCGTTAAAATTATGAATTCTATTATTCAAATTCTTGACTATTAAGAATTATATGAATAATAAGAATTTTTGTTTTTATAGGATTCAAAATTCTTTACTTGTTATTGTATATGTCAAATCATATATGACAAGTGGATGATAATGTATTTTTATATTATATTTGATATCAAATCATGTCTGCAAAATGGATAATAATATATTATTGTATTGTAAACTTGAGATGTAGAAGAAACGAGGATTGAAATTTAGAATCTCAATCCTTGTAGTGGGAGTATTAAACCAAACAAGTCATTAAATATTAATTAACCTTGAATTTTAATTAAGAGGGTTTTATTATCTAAGTTTTGACTTACAGTCTAGTTAGTTCAGAAGATTTAGGTTTCTTGTTTTCTTTTTAAGGGAATATATTTTAAAACTTAGTTTTATGAAACCTCTCTATCGGTTAGACAGTTTGATAAAGGCAAAGACTTGCGTTGTGCCAGTGAAATGCAAAAATGTATTAAGATTAAAATGTCTCAACCATTTCAAATTCCTATAGCGGCGACTGAGACTATGCATCTAATGGAGTTTATCTAATGAACGTGATTTGAATGTTATCTTGATAAAATCAAGTGTACAATTTGCGTGATTTAGATGTTATAATAAAAGGTAAACGATACATATAAATTAATAATATCATCTAATGCATTAAAAATAGACGGTTAATTATTTTTCCCCCAATGCATGCAGTTTTATTTACTTTGCCCTTCGAAATATTTTTTGTTCCATTTTACCCTTTGATGTACAATAATTTTCGACGTTGCCCCCCAAACTTTATTTCCGACGGAGTATTTCTTCTAGATTCCATCGGTGGACAGTTGGGGGGCAAAGTGAAAGAATCTTATAGTTTGGGGGGTAAAGTGTAAAAAATCTTATAGTTTGGGGGGCAAATTAAAATAATATAAATATTAAATTTTTGTTTTAAAATTTCATATTTGGAAAAGATATATAATTTTTATCTTATACTCACACACACACAAAGTTGTCAATACAATTCTAAATTAAAAAAACCCATAAATTTTTCCAATTAATATTTATAATTTTCTAAATATAAATATTGTCAATAAATCTTTAATATTATTAATTATTAAATACATGACTAAGTATTATGTAAATTATTATAATACAAAAAATAAAATTATCATTTAATATTATTATTTGTATAAAAAGTGTGATTAAATACTATATTAATCATGAGTACATTAAATATTATATAAGATTATAATTATCGAATGATTAATATAATTAAAATCTTATAATATCAAGATTTTAATTATAGTAATCAGTCGGTAATTATAATCTTATATAATAATGTACTCATGATTAATATAGTATTTAATCACACTTTTTATACAAATAATAATATCCAATGATAATTTTATTTTTCGTATTATAATATTATAATGCATATATAAAATACATATTTATTTTATTTTGTTCAATCATAATACATAATAATATATTATTATGTTACTTAACCTAATAATTTACATAATACTTAGTCATGTGTTTTATATTTAATAATATAAAAAATGTATTGACAATATTTATATTTAAAAAATTATAAAATTGAAAATTTATGGGTTTTTTTTTAAATTGGAATTGTATTGACAATTTTGTGTGTGTGAGTATAAGATAAAAATTATATATATTTTTCAAATATAAAATTTTAAAACAAAAATTTAATATTTATATTATTTTAATTTGCCCCCCAAACTATAAGATTTTCTGCACTTTACCTTCCAAACTATAAAATTCTTTCACTTTGCCCCCCAACTGCCCGCCGATTGAATTTAGAATAAATATTCCGCCAGAAATAAAATTTGGGGGGCAACGTCGAAAATTAGTGTACATCAGGGGGCAAAGTGGAACAAAAAATATTTTAGGGGGTAAAATGAAAAAACTGCATATATTGGGGTAAAAGAAAAATTAGCCCAAAATAAATGATTAATAATTGTTGTGGTATTTAGTGCAATTCATCATATCATATATACAATTATGACACTTATTTAACTGATTCGAATATTAAATTTCGTTACTTTTTATAAAATTGGGAATATCGTCCAATTGTATTCAATAATTCTTTCATAAATTGGTTTGTCATCACAAAATCAAGTATGTAGTTTAATTTTCCAACACGATATTTAACATGTATATATAGAGAGAGAAAGTATATTATCAAATTGTACATTAAAACAAAGTATATATCCAAAATGAGAAGTTACATCCTAATAAGATTCATTGAATGCGAGAGTCCAGGAAATTAATGAGACCACTGGACGTATAGTTTGTGTGGTAGTCTAGATTCAATGCTTTAATCATTGGAAAAGATTTACTGTCCTCTATCCGTACAACAATGACCACTGTTCCTTGAGCGTTCAGATAATCATGCAGGGACCGGAAAATCAGTGATTATGGGCTAATTTTGTTATTATATAACAATGGATTCTTTGAATAGAAGATGTAGACGTGTTGATCCAGTTACGGTTAACCGCCTAACCGGCGGTTTTTAACCGTTGACCGGTCAACGGTTAACCGTAACCGGCGGTTAGCCGGTTAACCGTAACCGTTAACCGGTTAAAACCGGTTAGGTTACGGTTAACCAAAATTTGTAACCGTAACCGCGCGGTTAACCGCCGGTTAACCGATTTAAAAAAAAAACCAAAAAAAACAGTCGATCGACTGTATTTCTGTCGATCGACTGCCTGTCGATCGACAAAATGTCAGTCGATCGACAGAAATGCAGTCGATCGACTGCTTTTTAAAAAATAAAAAAATATATAAAAACTGCCGGTTAACTGCGGTTAATCGGTTAACCGCCCGGTCGGTTAACCGGTTTAACCGTAACCTTAACCGGTTCTCAACCGGTTAGGTTACGGTTAGACCAAAACCGGTTAATTAACCGACCGGTTATTAACCGCCGGTTAATTAACCGGCCGGTTATAACCGAAACAACACGTCTAAGAAGATGATTAGTTGATGGAACCAAAAATTTTGGCTTATAAAAAATGAGGCTATTAATCTTTAAATTACTCCATCTAATTTGATTGATTTTTTGATGATCTGATTACTTACAAAATAAAATTTAAGTCGGCTAGTCTCGTCGATAGGCTCTCTGATACTTAAATCAATTTCTTTTTTGTTATAATTAAACGAGAGCTCAAAAGTAGGATAAAATCAACTTAGAATAAAAATGGGGCATGTGTCCTCTTTATAGACAAGAGACGTGTTCCCAATCTAGGGTTCTCGTCTCCTATTCATACTACAATACCATAATTATTCACCGACTTAGAATTAAGATCCCCCCTATATGCTAAGTTAGCATAAATATTAGAACTCTTATATTTGATTAATTTATCATAATAATCATGGGTCAATAATCATATCATTTTCTTAGTTCGCCGGTGGCTCATACCATACCATTCATATTAGCCCACAAGGGCCCATATCCTGTTAACCATAAAGTACAGCTCTCAATGACGAGCTGTTATAAATAACATTTTACCCCATAAGAGCTCGTCACTCCCATAGAAGAGGTCGTCTTTCATATAGAAGAGCTCGCCCATCTCATAGAAGAGGTCTCCTATCCTATAGAAGAGGTCGCGTTTTATACCTAAATCCACGTGCATGCCAACCTGAATATTGGATGTTGTATCAGCTAGTCTCTCACATTCTACTTGATTGAGGTAGGAAATCAAGTTGAATGTAAATACAAGTCCTCCAAAGGTCAACCTACGCGCACCTTGGTAAAAGCTCAAGTCGTCATAAACACATCAAGTGCCAGAACATTAAATTCACACAACCACTGTGTCGGACACGTGTCGCATGCCCATGTCCTCATAATAAAATATTCTCGTGGGCCATAAAATGAAAGGCCCACGACCGACCGCCGTCGATCAACGCAGGTCATCGATGCCAAGCGTCGAGCACTCCCGCACAGGTTGCCAAGTTCTTCCGAGTAGCACCGCCGAGCCGAACTATACCGGTCGAGCAGGATCACCGAGTCGACCACCAGGTGCACGCATCCAGCCCGCCAAGTCCTGCTGAGCAGCACCGCCAAGCCAAACTGCCCTGGCCGAGCAGGATCGCTGAGTCGATAACGAGGCGCACGTGTCCGGCCCACCGAGCCTATCCAGCAGCGCCATCAAGCTGAGCTGTCCCGGCCGAGTAGGACGGGCTCCCCTGGCGTGGGCGTGGCATGCTTGGTTTTCACTTTCGGTCACTTGTCGAGTCGAGAATGGCGAGCCTAAATACTAGACCGACATCCTGGGGTCCAATCATCAAGAATATAGCTGAGGTCGGCACTAAGGTGGCGGAAAATAGTTTAGGTTAGCACTAAGGCGGTGGAAGTGTGAACGGAAAACTAATGAGCCAATAGAAAATAGGACATGTGTCCAATTAAGGTTTCAGGATAAAACTATAATTAGTCTCTACAAGAGAGTAGGGGGCCCAGTTTTCTAGAGAGAGAAATGCATAGAGAGTTTAGAGAGAGAGGCTTGTATCAAGAAAACCACTCTGTATAAGGATCTATCCAAGGTTGATCCGACTCGAATTTAAGGAATAAAAGTCAATCATTTTTTCCTACTCTTGGTTTTTGTTTATTTTATTGTTGATCTCCTTATTTTTCTTATCATATTACTTTGGCTACTCTTAGTCTAAACACCTTCAAAAAATACTATTAAAAATAAAGTCTACTATCGTCTGCTCGACTATTTTGGTCATAGCCTCCGCCTCCGCCTCCACCCACTTTGTAAAGTAATCCACCACGACCACCGGGTAAAGCTTTTTGTTGGGCGTCCTCCACAATGGACCTACAATATCAATCCCCCATTGTGAAAATGGGCAAGGCAATCTCATTACCATCTTATCTTCTACCGGCACATGGGTTATCAGTGCATGCATCTGTCAATTCTTATAAGTTAGCACGAGCTCGCCAGCCATCCCCTTCATTCCTGGCCAAAAGAAACCAGCTCGCAAGGCCATCCCGACCAACGCCCTACTCTTTGCATGATCACCGCAATACCCCCGTGTATCTCTCGTGATACTTCTAACCCTTCTTCCCGTGACAAGCACTTCAAGTATGGCCTAAAGTGCGACCTCTTGTACATGTGCCTATTCATCAAACAAAACTGAGCCGCTATCTTGGCCTCCTTGGTAGATATTGTATATTCCTACTGCCTCCTTATCAAGGACCTCCTGAATCGATGTTCGCCAATCTCCCCCTTCTTCTATTTTCATTACCTCTTTCCCCTTTTCCAAACTTCTGTGAGATAGATCCATAAAGGTAATGGTTCTTGTATTGCAAGCTTCCAATGCTCCGACAATCTTTATGAGCTGATCCACCCTTGTATTCCTAGCTCGCGGTAGATGGTGTAACTTGAACTCTTCAAACTGAGTTGTCCCTTACTTAAGCTTTCTCAAATACTCTTGCATGCAATCTTCTCGTGCTTCAAAAGACCCATCATATCCGTGTATGCCTTCAACCATCTTGCTTCTAGATCACTTGCCATTTTTATTCTTTCAATAGTGCCTCATATTCAGCTTCATTGTTTGAGGACGTAAACCCTGGTTTTACTACGAAATCCAAGTTTTCCCCTTCAGGAATAGTTACAACCATGGTTCTGAAAACCGGACCGGACTGGCCGGTTCAACCGGGAACCGGTCACCACACCGGTCCGGTTTTCATGTGCGAACCGCCAGAGTCAAGAACCGATCAAAAACTGGTCAAACCGGTTGGACCGGTGAACCTGTGACAGGTTCAACCGGTTTTTTTGATTTTTTTTTTTTGCTTTCTAATTTTTATATTAAATAAAAATTGACGGGGTCTTATTTTTTTTATTTAGAGTACAAATAAATATAAATTATGATGGTTAATTTTATTTTATTTTGAAGTTGTTGGACTTGGAGTGATTATATTAGAATTGAACTATTTTATTTGATTTTTCTTCATTATATTTAATTCAATAATATTTTTCTATGTTGTATTGTGGTTGATGACTTCATATTTATTCACATGGATTCTTTAAATTAAATTTTAAAATATTTTATAATCATATATTTTATTAATCTAATTTATTCTATTTATTTATAACATATTTAATAGTGGTATATATATATATATATATATATATATATATATACCATGGTCCGACCACGGTTGGACCTGTGAACCACTAAACCTGTAGATTTACCGGTTCAATGACCGGTTCGGTTTTCAGAACAATGGTTACAACAAACCCTAGTCCTGTGAGCTAGTTGTCATGGTTGACCCATTCACATGCAGTAACCATGTTTTCTGTTCAGCTTCCTTCTCTTCAGAATGCACTATCTCCTGTAAACAATCAGCCAACACCTGTGCCTCGCTGTCCTTGGCTCATATACCACATTATATTCACTAAGCTCCACTGCCCACTTTACCAACCTCCTAGATACATTCGAGTTACTCAATACTTGCTTGAGTGATAAATTGGTCTGTACCTTGACCCTATGACCCAAAAAATAAGGTCACATCTTTCTTTCCATGTAAATCAATGAGAATACACCCTTCTCAAATTCTAAATAACTCAGCTCGACTCCTCTTAGCATCCTACTAATGTGGTAGATAGTCTTTTGAGTACTAGCCTCTTCCCTGACCAACACCAAGCTCACCACAACTTCCCTCAACTGATATGTAAAGAATCAGGTCCTTCATCAATATTGGGATTTCAGCTAAGTATTCCTTGAGCTTACCGAAAGCCTCCGTTACTTCCTTAGTCCACTCGAACTTGGACCCATTTCTTAAGAGTTCTTAAAAAGGAAAAAACCTTCTTCACTAACCTGGATATGAATCGACTAAGCCCTGTTATGCGACCTGATTAAAAACACGAGAAAATAACCACAATTACATGCAAAACAGTAGTCACACATCGTGATGGACCTACTGCTAGACTCTTAATGTACTTGTCGGTGACATTGTTCAAGTGATCTTATGCCTATACCGACGAAAAGTAATAAACATATTATTTAATAAGATATCAGTTTAAATTGCATATATATGTCACAACTGTATATAATTATTTTAGAAGAACTGATATATTTCTCAAACCAATCGGCAAATTCACTTTCCAATTTTTTGTTCAGTCCACCGTCTGTATTGTTTGGTTGAGACTATTTTACAACCTCCGTGAAGACACTGCGTATGAATAAAATTAAAAATTATCTTAATTTATTATATAATTAATATTTCATTAAAAGTTTATAAATGTTGACATTTCGAACCTGATAGAGTCTTGTTCACAGTTCAGTAAAATGTGATTTCTCGCCGCATCGAATTCTTCTTTGCTCAAGAATATTTTTCCCGATACTATGAACGTTTCACCATATTTTTTAAACACTGAGGGAACGTCATCACCATTTTTTCCATCATCATTAAGCGGCAAATTTGTCATTTTCGTTAAAACTTGATCTTCAAAATAGTACTAAGTGAAAGTGGACGCTTCTTCGATGAGATATGCATTTAGTATCGAGCCCTCAACGCTCGCCTTGTTTTTCACATTATTCTTCATTTTGCGAAAAAATCTCTCGAATGGGTATATCCACCTATATTACAATAAACCTGCAATTCTCTCCTCGTATGCTAAGTGAACTGGCAAATGCTCCATGGAGTAAAAAAAACTAGGCGGAAAGATCTTTTCAAGCTGACACAAAATTATAGGAATATCATGCTCTAAACGACTCATATCAGCAGTCCCAACCACTCTGCAGCTGAGGCTCCTGAAAAACAAACTCAGCTCTGTGAGGGCCTTCCACACGGGATTGGGAAGCAGTTCTTGAAAGGCAGTTGGTATCAACCTTTGCATGAACACATGAGATTCGTGACTCTATCCCAAATAATCTCAGTCCCTTTATGTCAACACAATGCCCAAGACTTGATGCATATCGATTTTGGAGTTGAAGAGATTTTACCCACTCACACAAGGCAACTTTTGATGTTTTATTCCAGTGTGTAACAGATTTTAGGATACTTTCCTGCTACGTCTTATTGTAGGCCGGGACGAAAATAATATCCTTTCAGTTCATCCCTATATTTGGGAGTGTCTTTTCCCTTAAATTACTTAACCGTATTGAAAATATTATCATACACATTCTTCTCGATGTGCATAACGTATACATTATGCTAAATCAAAATTGTGCTCCAATATGGCAAATCCCAAAATATCCTTCTTTTCCTCCAACCACATGATTTTGCAATGCATCCATTGATAGCCTCTGCATCTAGATCAGTAACATCCAAAAGCCCTAAACTTTCTATCTCTGCTAAAATCTTTGTTCCTGACCATAATCTCGGCGGTGGAATCTCCACCTTTCTGTTTTTTTCAAAAATTCCTTCTATCTTTTCGAAAAGGATGACCACAATCAAGAGACTTCCGATGATTATCAAATCAAGATTGTTTCCCGCTGCACTTGAGAGTAAATGCATCTGAACATTCCATGAAATATGGACATGTTGTTCTTCTAGCTGTGCTCCAACCAGACAAAATGGAGTAGGCGGGGAAATTGTTAATTGTCCATACGAGGGCTGCTTGCAATTTGAAATTTTTTTTTTAGAGTTGTCATATGAGGGTGCAGTGACCATCCACAACTAATTCAACTCAGCGATTAGAGGTTGTAGAAACACATCCAACTTATCCTTCGAGTTTTTGGGGCCTGGAACAAGAACACTCAAAAACACGTATTGCTCTTTCATACACATCCATGGAGGCAAGTTGTATGGTGTGACTATCACTGAACATGGGGAATATTGTGCCCCGAAACTACAAAAAGGTTGAAAACCATCTGTGCAAAGGCCCAACCTTACATTTCAACTTTCGGCGGTGAACTCTGGATGAGTTTGGTTAAAAATTTTCCAGGCCTCTGAATCTGACGGGTGACGCATCACACCATCGTCAACAACGAGTTCAGCATGCCACCTCATATCCTTTGTAGTTGCTGCAGATGCGTATAGCCTTTGCAGACGAGGAGTTAATGAAAAATAATACATCTTCTTATATGCAATGCTACTTTTCTGTCGTTTTGTCTTTCCCTGCTCAGCGGGTTCGAACAGAGGATGGTTGCAAAACTTACAACAGGTCAAATCAGAATCGTCTCTCCAATAGATCTTATAATTTTTGATGCAACAATCGATCTTCTCGACCGGTAGGCCCAATGCCCTCAATAAATTATTTCTCTTGTAGAAGTCATCTAGTATATGATTATCTTTTGGCATAAATTCTTTGATTAAATCCATTACTTGATCACAACACTTATGGGACATGCGATTTTCTGCCTTCAGGTTCATGAGATGGGCAACTAGAGACAATTGAGAATATTTCTCACATCCAGGATACAAAGGTTGGTTTTCAGCACTCAACATATCGAAGAACTTTTTGGCCTCGGGATTAGGCGATTCTTCAACATTAGGGCTCAATACAAAGTTCGGACCGGCTGCATCATGAACCATATTAATGTAATCATTTGAGGATTCTTAGGAGCGGCGTAAGATGATCCTCCAATGTGAACCACAGGGTTAACACGATGCGTGCAATCAAGATTTGTTTCACCATGGGATGTCCAAATGTAGTAATCTTAATACGAATCCATTTTTAATGAGATAAAATTTGATCTCATTTACAACATGGTAACTGCAATTTCTACATTTAGTATGACTACAAGGACACTTCAATTTTTTCCCATCCTTCATTGCTCCTTGGATGAGTGCAAATTGTATGAGACTCTCATTTCCTTCCACGAATGCGTTCGACGGATAATCGTCCACCCTCCATTTGTACATCCAATTACGATTAGAACTCATACTATAATATTTTAATTATGATTAATAATATAGATGATCAAATTATAGATAATCGAGCGTAATGAGGGAGCCTAAAGAAAATGATTGAATTTTTGGTAAGGGCCCTATCCCATTTAAGAATGTGATGTTTAGTAATAATTATCTTACTATGAATTTTGAGAACCTACAAATTTCGGTAGCACCTCCCATTTGTTCTCTAAGTACACATATATTGCAATGCACCCGAGAACAAAGGAGAGATGGAAACTGAAATTCAAAAGTTCACAAAATACGTACGCCATAAGATAATCACATTTTCAAACTTTCCAAATAAGTAGACAATTTAGAAATTAGTATCAAACTAAACTCCAAACGGGTTTAAGGTAAGTGTTTCAGTGTATAAAGATTTTATACTTATTAATTCTAAATCACACTGTTAAAGTCCGTGATGTGATGTTTCAACACTCGTGAGCTCTATTTCTCAATATCACATCTTTTCAAGCATACTCATTTTTTTTGTTATGAATTGGTAGAGTAGCGCTATATGTATAAAACGAAAGAGTCGAATATTGATTTGTTACTAAAATTTAGTATAGTGACTTTTGAGTACACCACGCAAAATGTGCCGACTGAATAAAGCAAAGGGCATATCTATAAATTCAACTTCACATGTAACTTGTACCAAGAAGATCATATATATCGCAGATCATATAACATAAAACATAAGTTAAACAAAATATTCACTTGCAATTACCATGGCATTTGAAAACCTCCACCACACACTTTTTAAAACATTTTAAAACCACCATCACATTTTAAAAGAAAAAAAATTTATGATCCGTTATTAGAGTGATGGACCCCCCCTGTTAGAATAAGGTGACCAACAAGCCAACTTGTGGTTGTGGTCTGACCATTCTCTTGTAACAATATTGGTTTTTATTTGTAATAATATCATTTATACTTATTGGCATTCCATATCTTTTATCCCATGCTAGTTGCATAGGTATGGTCCCGATGAAGTTACTTTATTACGGTGGATTGGTTTAGCAGAACCGTGAGATAATCCAGCACGTAATGTAACTCGTCGAACTTGTTCCTAGTCAAAGGGTTACGCCATAATGAGGATACAGGCCTTTCCCATAAAGACTAGTACTTAGTGTATGTGGACCGCATCTCATCGGTCACGGTGTCTGGACATCGACATACATAAGTAGGTGCTCATAAGATGAGTTCACTGAACTCCCTCACCTAAAATCTCTAAGTGGTTCCCACTCATCGAGTAGATGATGCTGCGCGACGGTACCATCAAATCCCAACACCCCCCGGCCGGCGCCGTGCACCACATCGTCACCGACATCAACCCAACCAATCACAATACTAACCCAATCACAACATGTATATTATAATATAAAATATTAATTAAACCACAACTTCCCGATCACCATGGCATATCAAAACCACCAACACAAACATTCTAAAACTTTTCAAATATTAAATATTTACAATTCAACCCTAACTAACCATAATTCTCAAATATATACCCCCCCCCCCCAATAGTTATACAATAATACCTCAATTATACCT
>BMAC01000126.1:160975-180312 GCA_014905375.1 Phtheirospermum japonicum | reverse complement strand
TTGCTGCAGATGCGTATAGCCTTTGCAGACGAGGAGTTAATGAAAAATAATACATCTTCTTATATGCAATGCTACTTTTCTGTCGTTTTGTCTTTCCCTGCTCAGCGGGTTCGAACAGAGGATGGTTGCAAAACTTACAACAGGTCAAATCAGAATCGTCTCTCCAATAGATCTTATAATTTTTGATGCAACAATCGATCTTCTCGACCGGTAGGCCCAATGCCCTCAATAAATTATTTCTCTTGTAGAAGTCATCTAGTATATGATTATCTTTTGGCATAAATTCTTTGATTAAATCCATTACTTGATCACAACACTTATGGGACATGCGATTTTCTGCCTTCAGGTTCATGAGATGGGCAACTAGAGACAATTGAGAATATTTCTCACATCCAGGATACAAAGGTTGGTTTTCAGCACTCAACATATCGAAGAACTTTTTGGCCTCGGGATTAGGCGATTCTTCAACATTAGGGCTCAATACAAAGTTCGGACCGGCTGCATCATGAACCATATTAATGTAATCATTGAGGATTCTTAGGAGCGGCGTAAGATGATCCTCCAATGTGAACCACAGGGTTAACACGATGCGTGCAATCAAGATTTGTTTCACCATGGGATGTCCAAATGTAGTAATCTTAATACGAATCCATTTTTAATGAGATAAAATTTGATCTCATTTACAACATGGTAACTGCAATTTCTACATTTAGTATGACTACAAGGACACTTCAATTTTTTCCCGTCCTTCATTGCTCCTTGGGTGAGTGCAAATTGTATGAAACTCTCAACCCCTTCCACGAATGCGTTCGACAGATAATCGTCCACCCTCCATTTGTACATCCAATTACGATCAGAACTCATCCTATAATATTTTAATTATGATTAATAATATAGATGATCAAATTATAGATAATCGAGCGTAATGAGGGAGCCTATAGAAAATGATTGAATTTTTGGTAAGGGCCTATCCCATTTAAGAATGTGATGTTTAGTAATAATTATCTTACTATGAATTTTGAGAACCTACAAATTTCGGTAGCACCTCCCTTAGTTCTCTAAGTACACATATATTGCAATGCACCCGAGAACAAAGGAGAGATGGAAACTGAAATTCAAAAGTTCAAAAATACGTACGCCATAAGATAATCACATTTTCAAACTTTCCAAATAAGTAGACAATTTAGAAATTAGTATCAAACTAAACTCCAAAGGGTTTAAGGTAAGTGTTTCAGTGTATAAAGATTTTATACTTATTAATTCTAAATCACACTGTTAAAGTCCGTGATGTGATGTTTCAACACTCGTGAGCTCTATTTCTCAATATCACATCTTTTCAAGCATACTCATTTTTTTGTTATGATTTGGTAGAGTAAGCGCTATATGTATAAAACGAAAGAGTCGAATATTGATTTGTTACTAAAATTTAAGTATAGTGACTTTTGAGTACACACGCAAAATGTGCCGACTGAATAAAGCAAAGGGATATCTATAAATCAACTTCACATGTAACTTGTACCAAGAAGATCATATATATCGCAGATCCATATAACATAAAACATAAGTTAAACAAAATATTCACTTGCAATTACCATGGCATTTGAAAACCTCCACCACACACTTTTTAAAACATTTTAAAACCACCATCACATTTTAAAGAAAAAAAATTTATGATCCGTTATTAGAGTGATGGACCCCCCTGTTAGAATAAGGTGACCAACAAGCCAACTTGTGGTTGTGGTCTGACCATTCTCTTGTAACAATATCGGTTTTTATTCGTAATAATATCATTTATACTTATTGGCATTCCATATCTTTTATCCCATGCTAGTTGCATAGGTATGGTCCTGATGAAGTTACTTTATTACGGTGGATTGGTTTAGCAGAACCGTGAGATAATCCAGCACGTAATGTAACTCGTCGAACTTGTTCCTAGTCAAAGGGTTACGCCATAATGAGGATACAGGCCTTTCCCATAAAGACTAGTACTTAGTGTATGTGGACCGCATCTCATCGGTCACGGTGTCTGGACATCGACATACATAAGTAGGTGCTCATAAGATGAGTTCACTGAACTCCCTCACCTAAAATCTCTAAGTGGTTCCCACTCATCGAGTAGATGATTTCTATGGTATAGCGTACAACATTAATCCTTAACACCCGGACCTCACTGTGACTTCACTAGAGGACAGGCTATGTTGTGACCTGTCTCTGTGTCTCTTTGGAGGCCAATCAAAAGGGACAACGTTCACATATTCGGGAATCTAGTGGGAAGTCTGTGCATGGTAGTAGGGGATTCGGACGCATGATAAGTCATGGATGTCCTGTGTGTTCTGATGGTTAATAAATTCTCGGAGTCTCTGGCCAGAGCTGATAGTGGGGTGTTTAGAGAAATGTGTTTCTCTAAGTCGCACACGAACGGATTATCTTGAATCTAGAACGTACACACAGTTATTGAACTAGAAAGAGGTCTCGATGAACCAATATCTCTGGTTCAATCGGGACATAGATCGCGAAGGATCGTACTGTACATATAAGCTATATCACAAGGTTCTTGCATGCACTTCATTTGTATCTAGGGAATTATGATGCGTTGTTGCTAGGCGCCTCTCATAATTCGTTGGGCTCTGGTTTGACCAGTGATTAAGTAAAATGAGTTTTATTTAATCAGGGACTCTAAGGGACGAGTTCATATAAGAATAATATGTTGTTCGAATCACAATGTGTTGTGAACCCACGGCTAGCTTACACCTGAACCATTGAGGGTCACACCACGTGTTTCCTGATTATTGAAAACGATAGCTAGAAATTAATTGTTAATTTTAGTAAAGTTAGATATCAATATGATTGAATCTAAGGTTCGTAATTGTGATTATGAATTGAGAAAAATACGAGAAAATTATTTTGTACGCGAAAATATAATTGTTATATTTTTCGAAGTTATCGTTTGTGAGAAATGTTTTAATTGCAATAGGGTTTTTGATTTGTAATTGGGTCGGCCCAAATAAGTTATTGGGCTTGTGATTTAAATGTTTTAATAACCTTTTTTTTTAAGTTATTGGGCTTGTTTAAAAGGTTGGGCCAACCCACTTTTTGTTGGGTTTAAGGTTAATTAAAAAAAAAAAAAGAAAGAAGAAGGCTTTTAAAAGAAGGAGAGAGAAATGAAAAAAAAAAAAAATTCACACACACGGCTTTTACAGTTCAGCAAACCCTAGCCACCAAGATGGAACCCTTCTCCCAGCCGTCCACCACCGGCCGCCGCCGCTTGTCGTCGGCCGCCGTCGCACCGAAACGTTCGGTTCTCGAAATTTCTCCGTCGTTTTCAATCTCACAACGAGTCTAGTGCGTCGTTGCGAGTACGTCAGGTAATACGGTGTGTGACACCAATTCGCCGGAGCCGCGTCGCACCCGCCTGCCGCCGTGCCATTCCGAACGCTCCCGGACGTCGCCACCGTCACCTCTGCTTCGCAGCCTGCCGTCCGACGGTTCTGCCGCGCCGGAGCTCTCCAGCCGGACCCCGCTGTAGCAGCCGTTCCGAACGCCCGTCGCTTCGTTCCGAGTCTCGCGCCCGTCGCTGCCGTAATTACAAAAAAATCATAAATTAAACTCTAATTGTACAAAAATACAAATTAAACCTTAATTATACTCTAATTATACAAAAATACCTAAATTAAATCTTAATTATACAAAAAACCCCTAAATTATACCCTAATTATATAATAATTCTTAATAAACCCCTATTATACAAAAATCCCTAAATTAACAATAATTATACGATAATACCTCAATTAAACCTTAATTACAAAAAAACCCTAAATTAAACTCTAATTATACAAAAACACGTAAATTAACCTTAATTATACAAAACCCTAAATTATACCCTAATTATATAATAATTTCTAAATCAAACCCCAATTATACAACAATCCATATATTCAAACCCTAATTATATAGTAATTCCTAAATTAAACCTTTAAATTGTACAATAATCCCTAAATTCAACCCTATTTATATAATTATTTTTAATTTAAACCCAAATTATACAATAACCCTAAATTCAATCATAATTGTAAAATAATTCCTAAATTCAACCCTTCTAAAATCAACTCTAATAATACCATTAATTGTAATTAAATTCAAACAAATAAAAAATAATTCATAAAAATTATATAAAATAATCTCAAAAAATATAAAAACCTTACTTTGAAGTCGGCGGAAGGAGAGGCGGCGACTTGTTGGGCGACGGCTGGCGGGCGGCTCGGCTCGGGCTGGCAGGCAGAAGCGACGGCGTGCTGGGGTTGCTGTAGTAGTGAGCAGCGACGACCGGCGGCGGGCTTGCTGGTCTGCGGCCGTTTTTTTTTTTTTTTCGCGTCTCCTTCTTTCTATTTCTGTGCGCATTATAAATCTTGTTTTAAATCAGATTTGCTGACGGGTGTCGTGGCCGTCAGCATTTTTTTTTTTTTAATATTGCTGACTGACGGATTAGAATCCGTCAGCATCTTTTTTTATTTATTTTTTATACTTTGCTGATGGGCGTATACCCGTCAGCAAACTCGTCGTCCAACAGAAATGCTGACGTGTAGCTGATGGGCAACTCGCTGACGGCTCGTTCCCGTCAACAAAATCTTTGCCGTCAGAGCCATCAATATATGCTGACAGTTTTTAGGCCGTCAGTATATGACTGTTTATTTGTAGTGGGTGGTGGGTCTGCCCACAAAAACTGAAATGGGCAATATTGAGATTGACCATAATGCACTTTATAGTGACATGATTTTTGTACAAGGGTGAACTTCATTATATTTCACGATGTATTTAGTATTTCTGATTAATTTTAGATTTTGTCATATAAAATATCATGTACTATTACTCAGACAACGAGCAATGTATTATGTATATAATTAGAAGAAAAATGTTCTTATCTGTTGCTGGTAATTGCATGACTTTGGATGTGTTCATTTTCCCTTAAGCGATAGATTTCTGATATTATTTTTTAGTAACATTTGAGGTATTTATGTTAAAGTGATGATAACATATAATATGTATTTTTGAAATTGTTGATTATTAGAGTATCATTCTCAAGCGTTCCCATTTTGATACTGTTTATGAAATTTAATAAGTTTCTTAATAAATTTTATATTTTTATGTCATATTTACCGGTGAAAATTGTGGTTTTACTCTATTATTTTTAGAGGGTATTATTAAATAAATAAAAAAATTAATTCAAAATTGTGAAATAATATATATAAAAAATATATTGAAATTTTGGGTCGGGATGCCACTCCCAAACTCGTCTCGTCTATTTATTTATTTAAAATAAAATTAAAGAATATCGGGATGACATTGGGAAGGTATCCCGGACCTTTTTGCAAAAAAAAAATATTTCGTGGCTCAATTGAAAAAGAAAATGAGGGGGTGGGACGCCACTAGGAAGGGCGTCCCGGGTGTTTTTTGAAAAAAAAAAACGCCAGGGGGCGGGACACCATTCCCAAGAGCGTCACGAGATTTTCTTGCAAAAAAAATAAAATATCGCCCTAACCCTAATATACATACGCCACACACAACACAGCGGCATGAGAAAGAAGCAGCACGGAAGCAACATCAAAAAAAAAAAAGAAAAAAAAATCCTAATTCTATTGTTAATTTATTTTTAGTTGTTAATTCTACTGTTAATTTATTATATTGTTACTTCAATTTTAATTAATTACACTTAAATTTAATTTCTTTATATATGTTGAATTTATATGTTTTTGAATTTTAATTGTGAATATTTATGAAATTTTATTTGATGAAATTATTAATAACGTGAATTTTGAATTTACTTATTTGTGATGAAATTATTAATTATATGAATATTTGAATTTATTTGTTCGTGAAGAAATTATTAATTATGGGAATATGTGAATTTATTTATTTTATGAGAAATTATTAATTATGCGAGAAATTGAATTTATATGAAATTATTAATTATGTGAATATGTGGATTTACGGGTTTCTTTTTATTTTATTATTATTATTTTTTTTCAAAAAATCTTGGGACGCCCTTGGGAGTGGCGTCCCCCTTTTACCTTCTTTTTTTTTTTTTTTTTTTGCAAAACTCGCTGGATTGAGTCCCGAATTTTTTTTTTTTTTTTGACAAAAAGGTCTGGGATACCCTTCCCAGTGGTGTCCCGATATTTTTTTATTTTTTTTAAATAAATAAACGGGCGGGACAGGCCTGGGAGTGGCGTCCCGACCTAAAATTTCAATATATTTTTTATATGTATTATTTTCATAATTTTGAATTAAAAAAATATTATTTATTTAATAATACCATTTTAAGAGTGCATTAAAACTAATTGAAAGAGAAATCATGAAATTGCTGCGCTTTTCAATGCAATTGCCAGCCATGACCATCCATTTCATCTGCCTACTACAAATCCAACTTCAAGAAATAAAAGCCACTCTATTGAAATTCGCAATCCTTAGTTGCGTTTCGCCATGAATGGTATCCCCATCTCCTTGCCGGCACACACACCGTTTTAAAATTAAAAGAAAACGAAAAACAAAATACTAGAAGCGGAAGCTTGATTTGATTGAAACTCACACGAATTTCAACGCTAGTGTATTCGGTCCAGAGTCGATTCATTTACGCTCCATATACTTCAATTATAGGGTTAAATATCTGGTTTCACCGTTTTACTCAATTTAGATAAATAAATAACACATGCATATTATTATATACATATACTTGAGCAATTTACAAAGTATATTTATTGGAATGACATATCCACACACTATGTGTAACAAAAGTTTAATTAGAATTTTACTGCTATCTTTATCACATGAATGGGTTTATAAGACGCTATAAAGTTGTATTACGATTTGAGGACCAACCGAATTTCCAAAGATCAACTTGGGTTCTCATTACAAGGTGTCACTCGAGACCTCCATAGCAGTCATATAATATATGGTGTTTATCCATTCAATCCTTATATAAATAGGGATTCATGCACAGTCATTTGATTTGAAGCATAGTTGGAAAAGAATTAAAAAAGAAAAAAATCAAACAAGTGATTAATGAACTAGAAATATAAAAACCAACCTTGTATTCGTACTACTTTTTTGCATTACTTGTTACTTCATCTTTGGCTGAAAGAACCGGTCATCATCGCAAAACTAAAATAGGAGAGGACAAAAGAAGAAGCTCAAGGATTAGACCGAGTGGCGGCCACAGCCGTGGCAGCGCCAGTGGAGGCCGCGGTGGTAGCGGTGGTGGGAGTGTTGGATCCTTAATCCAATATTGGGCTTATATGTGAAATACATATATGTGCAATTGCGGTAGTAAACGTGTGATAATTATTTGGTTTTGCATATGAGCAATGACTCGGTCAAAAGGAAGATTCCTTGTTTGATATGTTCTTATTATCAGTGTTTGATTACTGCGCCAAGATGTCAATTACAAGTCAATTTTTTTGTCAAAAGATGAGATTTTGATGGAGTGTCGATATCTTGAGATGGGATTTACCTTTTATTTGAATTTATTATTTGGATTCTAAGTTTATATGAGCATGATAGGTTTATTTTATTTGATTCAGCTATGTCTACTCCTGCTAATATTACTGCGAATATCAACTCTATCCCTATGCTAAATGGCACAAACTTCAAGTCATGGCAGAGAATCTTTTAATAGTTCTCGAAGTCATGGATCTCGACCTTGCGATAAGGGCTGATTCCCCACCACCTCTTACGGATAAAAGTACTACGGATGAAAAGAGGGATATGGAAAGGTGGGAGAAATCGAATCGCATGTGTATGATGATCATGAAGAAAGTCATTTCAGAAGCTTTTAGGGGCACTATGTCTGAGAAAATCAATACAGCTAAAGAGTTCCTTGCTGATATTGAGAAAATGTTCTTTAAGAACGAAAAGGCTGAAATTGGTACGCTATTGACAAACCTGATCTCAATGAGGTATGGAAGTAAAGGCAATATTAGGGAATACATTATGGAAATGTCTCATATTGTTTCAAAATCGAGAGCACTTAAGCTTGAACTCTTCGAGGACTTGCTAGTGCATTTGGTTTTAATATCTCTTCCGGGACATTACAATCAGTTTAAGGTGAGCTATAATTGTCAGAAAGAGACTTGGTCTCTGAATGGGCTCATCTCACACTGTGTCCAAGAAGAGGAAAGGTTGAAACAAGACAAGACTGAAAGTGCTAATTTTGCCTCAACTTCCAAATTTAAGGGCAAGGGATTAAAGCGAAAGAATGATAAGGAAGCTGCACACACAACACCACAAAAGAAACAACAAAAGGCACTTAGTGCAAAAGACGGTACCGAATCTGGTACTGGTACGAGTTGTTTCTTCTGCAGAGGTGAAAGATATAGGAAGAAAGAGTGTACCAACTATCACGCTTGGCGTGCTAAGAAAGGTATGCTTCTTAATATGGTTAGTTCTAAGGTTAATTTAATTTCGGTTCCTAGACACATATGGTGAACAGATTCCGGTGCAACAACTCACATCAGTGTGTCTATGCAGGGTTACCTCCATTGTCGAAAGTCAAATGATGGTGAGAGATACATCTATGTGGGCGATGGCAAGACAGTTGAAGTTGAAGCAATAAGAAAAAAAAATTAGATTATTGTTAAAAATTGGAAATTATTTGGATTTTGATGAGAAATTTGCTTCGTCATTTAGACGAAATTGATTTCTATTTCTGTTTTGGACGGTTATTCTTGTTCATTTGGAAGTGGAAAATTTAGTATGTCTCATGATTCAAAATTGGTTGGTTCTGGTTCTTTATCAAGTTACGATAATCTTTATTCACTAGATATAATTACTTCATTCAATGAATCTCTACATCTACACACACGAAGTGTGAAAAGAAGACTAACCAATGAGAATTCAGCTACGTTATGGCACAAGAAATTGGGTCATATCTCCACACGAAGAATTAAAAAAAAAAAAACTTGTGTCTAACGAAGCACATAAGACTGCAGCATATATCCTTAACAAGAGTTCCAACTAAATCACCTGCATGTTTAGGGGTGTCCAGTCGAGGCTAGGCCTTATAGGCCTAATGAAAAGAAACTGGACACAAGGACAGTTAGTTGTTATTTTGTTGGATATTTTGAAAGATCCATAGGGTACAAGTTTTATGATCCCACAACTAAAACTATTTTTGAGACGGGAAATGCCCGATTATTTGAGGATGTTGAGTTTGCGGGGGGAGATAAAGTTAACGATTTTGTCTTTGAAGAGGAATATGTAGATATTCCCACGGGTGTTGTTGGCATTGATCAGGATTTTATTCCTGACTCTGTTCAAGACACAAATCAAGACAATATCAGAGAACCTCCCGTTTCACAAATTTCGAATCAACAAACTCTACAACCTCAAGAACCTATGCCATTAAGGAGATCCACAAGAGAAAGAAGAAGTGCAGTTTCAGATGATTATATTGCATTTTTCCAAGAAAATGAGACTGACATTGGAGTAATGGAAGATGATCCTATCAACTTCCACCAAGCCATTGAAAGCTCAAATTCTCAAAAGTGGATAGATGCCATGAATGAGGAGATTAAGTCCATGAGTAACAATGAAGTATTGGAACTCGTCCCATTGCCAGAAGGTGCGAAACCCATTGGTTGCAAATGGATATTTAAGACCAAGAGGGATTCAAGAGGTAATGTGGAAAGATATAAAGCACGTATTGTTGCAAAGGGATTTACACAGAAAGAAGGTATCAATTATAAAGAGACTTTCTCTCCAGTTTCTTCGAAAGACTCTTTCAGGATTATAATGGCATTAGTGACACATTTTGATCTTGAGTTGCATCAGATGGATGTAAAGACAGCATTTCTTAATGGAGACATTGACGAGACGATTTATATGGTGCAACCTGAAAACTTTATTTCGGGAGATTCAAAGAATATAGTTTGCAAACTTAAGAAATCCATCTATGGGCTCAAGCAGGCATCTAGACAATGGTATTTCAAGTTTCATCAAGTGATCATCTCGTTTGGTTTTGAGATGAATTTGGTCGATGATTGTGTATACCATAAGTTCTGTGGGAGCAAATACATATTTCTGGTTTTGTATGTCGATGACATTTTGCTTGCCAGCAATGATATAGGCTTATTGCACGACACCAAGAGGTTTCTAAGTAAGAATTTCGAGATGAAAGATCTTGGTGACGCCTCTTTTGTGTTAGGTATAAAAACACACCGAGATCATTCTCGGGGTACCTTGTGATTATCACAAAAGAGCTATATTGAAAAGGTTCTTAAAAAGTATGGCATGCAGGACTGTAAACCAGGAAATAACCCTGTGGCTAAAGGGGACAAATTTAGTCTCAAACAGTGCCCTAAGAATAAATTAGAGGAAAAAGAAATGCAGAAGATTCCTTACGCTTCGGCAATAGGGAGTCTAATTTATGCTCAAGTATGTACGCGTCTGGATATTGCGTTCATAGTTGGGATGCTGGGTAGATATTTGAGCAAGTTAGGACTAGACCATTAGAAGGCAGCCAAACGGGTCTTGAGGTACTTGCTAAAAACAAAAGGTTACATGCTCACATATCGGAGGTCAGATCGGATTGAGATCGTAGGATATACTGACTCTGATAATGCTGGATGCCAAGATAGTATAAAATCTAAATCAGGCTATGTATTCTTGACTCCGATAATGCTGGATGCCAAGATAGTATAAAATCTAAATCAGGCTATGTATTCTTGCTGGCTGGAGGAGTGCTAAACAATCTATTATATTATAGCCTTCTCTACCATGACATCAAAATTTATAGCATGTTATGAGGCATCTAACCACGGAGTATGGCTACGAAACTTTGTCACAGGGCTGCGTATAGTGGATGACATTGAAAAACCACTTAAGTTATTTTGTGACAATAAATCGGCAGTCTTGTATTCCAATAATAATATAAGCTCGACGAAGTCTAGGCATATAGACATCAAGTTTTTAGTTGCTAAAGAAAGAATTCAAAGTGAACAGTTGTCTATTGAATATATCGGTACAAACTCCATGATTGCGGATCCGCTTACAAAGGGATTGCCACCCAAAATGTTTCATGAGCATACTGCTAGTATGGGTGTCAAATCTTTTGAGGAAATTTAGTTTCGGTGGGAGTTTTGTGATTATACTGTTCTCTTTTATAGACATATTTTTCAGTTACTTCAGTTTAAGGATATTTTAAGTTTATTTTCTGCAGAAATTAAAGTTATTTGGTTGATTTACACTTTGATTTTAGTATATGGTTGATCTCACTAAGGTTTTAAGGTGGACCAGTTGGAAATAAGCATGTTACGATCACAATACATGAAATTTCCATGCTACACATCCACATCATGATCCATGTCATTCAGTTGTATTGACATATGTGACCATTGATGGGTCGAGTTACGATAAATGTAATGAAGGCTACTTTGATCCTATGTTGATATGGCTGATGACCGGATTGGATATAAATACATTTTGGTTATGACAGCAAAGTTGAGCTCGTACGGTTATATTCTTACAATGTATAATTATAAGGTTACACATATAGCCCAAGTGGGAGATTGTTGGATCCTTAATCCAACATTGGGCTTATATGTGAAATAATTATATATTGTATGGACTGTCAAATAAGGAAGCCTAATTAAAAGCGATCAAATAAAGTTTAAGGTATTGGGCTTAATGTATTTTAGTAGGGTGTGGGCCTTTAATGTGTAGATACTCAGTGGGCTATCTATTTTGATGATGGGCTAAAATAGGTAAACCCTAATAACTCAAGTATATAAGGGTTATGGTCCCTAGGTCATACATATCATCAAGATAATTATATTATCAATCTATTCTGCATCCCATCGTTAGAAGAGACATATAGAGAAAGCTTAAGGATTCTCTAAAAGGATTAGATATGTATTGCCCTAGAAGATCAAACCCCAAATTCAATCGCTTATGGATTCAGGTACGATTCCGCAAACTAACTTGTCATTCTTAATAATTCAATATGATGGTTCCTCGGTTATAACGATGGTTTTCGCTAGGATTATTTTAATCTAACAGGGAGGAGATCGAGAGGGTCATCAAATTGCGACCCTTTGTTAGTGTATCTATATGGAAACTGTGGACAATGGCCATTTCCTCGCAATTCTCCTAACAACCCTTTTCTACCTAGAGCGCCGCCGTCTCGCCGCCGAGACCGCCTCCTCTCATTCCCCTGCCGCCACCTGTCGTCCCTACTCCGCCGCAAATTGTATACCCACCACCAGTAACACCTTCTCCTCCTTCTATACCGGTTGCTCCGTCTTCTCCACCTCCGGCGTCCCCTACGCCGGTAGTTTCTTCATAACCGTCTCCCATTCGCTTGAAACGCCATCACCCCCGCCTCCTTCTCCATCGCCACCGCCACCTCCCTTAGTGCCGTCTCCTCCACCACCGTCACCGCCACCGCCAGAAGTAATTCCAATAGTATACCCGCCGCTGTTGGTTCCTTCGCCGCCTCTGCCGGACGATGAACCACCGGCCTTTCCATGGCCAACGCCGCCTGGCGCTAGCACAGACTTTCCGCCTCTAGTTTTCTCTCCTCCACCAGACTTAATTCTCCCACCACGCTTACCCGACTCACCACCGGATTTCTTCCAAATGCCGCCATCAGATAATGGCGTCTTACCAGCGCCTCCAATTTTCCCGGTGTTCAGTCCGCCACAAGATTCTCCGAAAACTCCGCCGCTTTCACCGGGATTCCCATTCACATTTTTTCCTCCGCCCATGCCAAACCCTCCAGCGACGGACCCTGGCGTAGGTGATATTCCACAATATCCAATCCCTCAGGCGCCGGAGTTCTTCCCGCTGCCGGTGCCAGTAACGCCGGAGATTAATCCAGTGCAGCCAATACCGTTCGTGACAGCGCCGCCAACTGTGGAAGAGCAACTGCTGCCTCCGCCGCTTCCTTTTAACCCTCTTGTTCAGTTCACTGAGCCAGATCCTAATTCACCTCCATTTAATTAAGAGATTTGGGCTGATGGTTTCTTGTTTTCCTCCCTTTAATTTCTGGTTTATTGATTGTGTCATGCATACGGTTGTTATTTCCTATTTTCTAGTGTAATAGTTTGATACTCATCCCGTTAATTTTGTTACGAATAAATAGAATTATAAAGAAATAAACAGAAAACGTAAAAGAAAAAACAGATTTTCGTGGTTAACCAAATTGGTACGTGTTTAATTAAATTGGCTATTGATAAAATCAATTACGTTACAGCCACCTGAATAGCTTCCAATTACATCACATTGAATTGGTACGTGTTCAATTACGTTACAGCCACCTGAATAGCTTCCAATTACGTCACATCGACCTGGTTGATCTTCAAAAAACCTCCTGGTGACCTACTCGATCCTGCAAAACAACACCCTCTGTCAACGCGGTGGACGGCCCCAACGAAGGTCCTCCGATGCTTAAGTTAGCAAGTGCGAGAGATATTTTCTAGAGCTCAAACCACGATAAAACAACTTTAAAATAAAGAGAGGCGTGCACCCCTTTTATAGAGATAAGAGAAGTTCTCCCCAAGTTAGGGTTTCCTTCTCCCACCACAATTCCATAAATACCATGACCGACTTAGAATTAGGATTTCTCCTATATTCTAAGTTCCCATAAGTAATGAATCTCTCGCTTAAATTACCAGAATAGGCATGGGCTTGTGATTCTTTCAATACAGTCCGTCGGGACCCCACAATACCATCCATATTAGCCCATTCGGGCCTAATATTTATAAAGCCCATAACCGAGCTAACAGATAACGCCGAGCTATCAAACCATAAGAGGTCGTGACACTATATGAGAACTCATCCTCATACTCCAGGTCTCTACTCCACAAACAAGCTCGCCCACCTCTCAGAAGAAATACTACTTCCAAGAAATGAGGTCGCTTTCCATAAATACCAGCATGAATGTTTAGTGTCGTATCAGCTAGTCCCCCATATTCTGGCTGATTGAGGTACGAAATAAGGTAGAATACGTAAAAAAGGTTAAAAAAACGCAATCATTAGAAATCAACTTAAAAAAAAAAGAAAACAAAAATCATAAATAAATTACCCTGTCAGCTTACCATACCACAATCCAGGATAACCCACCTCGGAATACCGAGCCATAGTAAGGGTCATCCAATAAAAATCCATAAAATCGCGATCTCCAAAAAAGATCAGCTCGCTGAGCCCGCTCAACCTTCAGGAAGAATGCTCCTCCCGGAAGAAGAGATCGCGTATAAGTCCCCAGGTTTCATATCTATCGACCTAATACACCCTTCGACCTGAAACCATGAAACTCTCCATCTGCGACCTGTAATCGTACTCGGGCACAATAATCCAAGAGAATATAATCATATGCCTTCGAAAAGTCAAGACACGCTTCCCTTTACCCATCACGTCTCTTTAAATATTCATTAAATGCAGCCTAACAGCACGTCGGACACATGTCATCTCCCTACAATTTCGTAATATATTAAACGTTGTGGGCCCAAAATGAAAGGCCCAAAATATTCCTAAAAAACCCTACCAAATTCCCGCTCTTATCTGTTCTAT
This sequence comes from Phtheirospermum japonicum, assembly GCA_014905375.1. Taxonomy (NCBI): domain Eukaryota; kingdom Viridiplantae; phylum Streptophyta; class Magnoliopsida; order Lamiales; family Orobanchaceae; genus Phtheirospermum; species Phtheirospermum japonicum. The sequence goes on along the minus strand of BMAC01000126.1, from coordinate 165,753 downwards.
CAGCTTTCTCGCCGCCCAACACACACAAAAACCCTTCCATCTTCCCCTATCCATCACTTTTACCAAAAACACAAAAACAATCGCCATATTCACTCTGTGGAAAAAGCTAGCGCTTTCTCTGAATTTCGGAAATCAGCAGCACCCATCCCTCATTTTTAACATCAGTGACAACAAAAATGAGTAAGTCCCACTACAAGAAATCAGATGTTTGGTGACGATTTTTTTTCCACGCATAGAAATTTGTCATAATATGTTAATCAATAGTGACGTTTTTTAATTTCGTCATAGAATAACACCCTTCTATGACAACATTTATTGTTGTCACAGTTGTTCACCGATTTCGTCATGAATCATGAATACTTATATTTGATGACGTTTAAATGTAGTTTGTCATAATATTGGGAAGACAAAAAAAATAATGGTTCGGGAAACCCTTTTTATGACAAACATATAATAAAGTTTAACGAGATTTGGGTGTCACGATAAGATTCGAGTTGTGATAGAATTATTTTTTTCACTAATGTCTCCTTGAAGAATGGTGACGATATTTAGTGTCACAACAAGTTTCTTTTCATGACATCGCATAATTTGTCACCAGTTCTAGAAAAATGGCGACAACATTATTTTGACACGAAAGAGTTCTTTGGTGACGTCAAATATGAATTTGTCATAGTAATTTTATTTTTGTTACAAATTCACAACATATTTAGGAGACTCTTCCGATAACAAATTGATAATAATTAGAGATAATTTTTGGTATCACTGCATATTTGTGTTATTAAAAGCATCATATTTCTCATTAACTTCTCTAAATGTAATGTTAATTAATTTTAATTAATTTATATTTTTTAACGACTATATTATTATTAGATAATATTTATTAAGTTTCTTATTTTTAAAATTGATTAAATAATCTTATAAGTTTAAATAATAGATGATTACATTTTCTTCAGATTCTAAGTTTTTAAATTTATTTATTATCGTATTATAACATTTATATTTGTCTGCAAAAGTTCTCAATTAATATCTTTACCCAAAATCTCTTTTTGTGAATACCTTTTTTTTGTGTGTGAAATATTTAGAATTTAATCAAATTTTTATTATATTCTTATGTAATTTATTTTGATATTTATTTTATAGTATCTTAATTATATTTTTTATTTTTAAAATATATCAATTAATTATTTATGATTAAATATTTATTTAACTTGCTTTATAGAATTTTTTTTATTTTTTTATTTTACAAATTTATCTTATAAATATATAAATTTAAAATAATTTTTGGTATTTTTTCTGATTTTAAATTTTGAGGTTTATTTAGTATTATATCATAACATTTTATATTTTGGTTTTTTTATTTTTCTTACCTTTTTTATTTATTAAATAGTTATTTAGAATTTATTTTATATTTATGAGAAGTATTAACTTTTGTATTAAGCTTAAAAAATGAATTTCTGGTATGTTCTGTAGGGTTAAAAGAAATATTAAACTTATTTTTTAATGTATGTTTCTTTGTTTATAAAATATAACATAAGGACCATGTGGTGAAGTGGTTGCGGCTAGGTATCAATACTAAACATTTTTGGTTCAAATATTTTGTCTCTCAAAAATTATTTTTTGACTCCCGAACCTTTGTCTAATTTAATTATAATAAAAAACGTGTAAATATTGAAGTATTGTCAATAAAAAGGTAAAATTGCAAAACAAAACCAATGGGTTTTGAACCCACAATGTATAGCATCAATTGCTAACAAAGTATTAATCAAACCATTTAACCAACTACTTTTGATGTTAATTTTTTCAAATAATGTATAATTGTACGTTTTTCTGATCACAATTACTCTTAACCTAAGTTGCACCGATACGAATACGGACTCGGGACACGACACAACACGGACACGAGGACACGCTTATTTTTAAAAAATGTAGGACACGACATGGCTCGAACACGTTTATAATATAAATAATTATTAATATATTTTATTTCCTACAAATATTAAATTGTAATAATTTTTATTTTCAATTAATCATCTAAGATAATTAAAAACTCATTCACAATAATTGGTAAATATTAAAGTAAAATAAAAAAATGATAATAATTAAAAAACTAAAAAAAATATTTTTTTTGAAAAAAAAAATTGAAAAAAAAGTGTCGGAGACGTGTTCGGGCCGTGTCCCCTGTCTAAAATTGAAAAAAGAAATAGGACATGCATCCAACACGTGTCAGAGGCGTGTTGGGCGCGTGTCCGCGTCCACGGAGTGTCTGGCTCGCTCTCGGGGTCAAATATGYAGTGTTTGTGCATCATAGCTCTTACCCTTATATAAATCAGAAATACTACATAATCTTTACAGAAATATATAGAAAAAATCTAAATAACTATTGAATAAATTATAATACGCAAAAATAAATAAATAAAAAGAAAATTATAAAAGTTATAATATAATACTAAACAAAATTCAAAACTTGAATTCATAAAGAATATATAAAACAATATATTTAAGTTTTATATAATTATTTAGTAAAATTGAAAACAATATATATATATATATATATATATATATATATATATATATATATATATATATATATATATATATAAATTAACAATATAATTCATTTGAATTTTATAAGTTAGGTTAAAAAATATTTAATCTTGAATAATTAATATATTTAAAAATAAAGAACATGACTTATATTTTATTATATATTATAAACTAAATCTCAAAATAACTTTAAACTAGATAAAAAATAAATTGTGATTAACTTTGAAATAATTATGATATATTTTACTTATGTGATTTTATAATTTTTTTTAGTGTTATATTGGTTTTTTGTTATTTATTTTGAACTATTCTTCAAAGAAATTAATATAATTTCCGTAATTTAATATAATATTCAAAAACAATTATTGTTTTTTATTTTTCATGAACTAAAAATACTTATTTAATCTTCAAGTTTATTATTTAACTATTCTAAATTTAATTATAAATTTATATATTTTATTTATTAATTATACATTTTCAATAGTACATGAAAATATCTTGAAATTAAATAAAAATATAATTTAACTATAGCTAAATTCTAAATACTTCTTTTTAAAAAATTAAAAAAATATATTAAAATTTCTTATGTAAATCGCTATTATAAATTAAATTACTTAAATATATTCTAGAAAGTTATTTATATGTTTAAAACTAAAAATGAAAAAATAAAAATCAAAGAAACTGAAATTAATAAGATTATATTTAATTAAGATTAAATTCCAATTAATTGTTTCCTAAATCTCAAGAATTTTAGAATATATAAATATTTGTTAAAAAAAAATCCTTATCTGAGTGATGTATATCACCTAATCGAGGGGTATAGCTTTGTGCAGTTTTAAAATATTTTATGACATATATTTGTTTCTTAGATTTATTTAATCATTTCCTAGAATTCAATTTTAGTATTTATTAGCTAATTTAACTTCTTCTACGAGTTTTTTTATTTAATCTATAATACTATTGGTTTTTATTTTGTTTATAAAATATTATAATATAATATTAGATAAATCTCAAAACTTAAAATCATAGAAATTATATAATAAATTATTGTTCAAATAATATAATTATTTAATCAATTTTAAAAATAAAAGAAACTTAAGAATATATAGAATAATAATTAAAGTCCTTAATTTATAAAGTAATTAAATAAATATGGAAAATAAATAAATAAATAACTTTATAAAATTCAAATTTTCTTTATATTATTGGTATTTTTTTATGATTTTTAATATTCAAATCAGAAAATATATAATAAAGTATCATTTAAATTTTATATTTTATTCTAAAATATTATTGATTTTAATACTTTTTTTTTCTCATTTTTTAGATTGATCAATAATTTCATATGTAAAAATAAATAAATAAATATTCTATAAAAATATAATAATATATTATTAACTACTAAATAAACAAAAAAAAATTATTAAAAAAATGAGATGTCGAGTCACAAAATTGATTGAGGACTTATGTAACAAATTATAAAATATTATAATATAATACTAATTATAGCTCAAAGAATTGAAATAAGGCAAATTATTAATAAACCATCCTTTAAATTTATATATTTATTTAATAAATATCAAAAGTAAAATATAAGTCGTTAAGAATTATAAAGTAAGTTAAATGAATGTAAATCAACTATTTAATCATGAATAATTAGACACATTAATAATAAAAAAACATAATAAGATTTTTATAAAGTATTATAAATAAAATTTCAAAGTGATTTCAAAAATAATTACAAATTTTTATATTTTACTAATATTATGTCATTTTATAATATTATTTTTTATTTTATATATTTTTAATAATTATTTAAAATCTTTAAATATTCTGTCACTAATTTTAAAAAACTTTCAGATTTATATGATTTTTTTTTTTATTTTATGTCTGATGACTTTCTAATTTTTAAATTTATTGAATATGTATTTATAAAATAATTATAAACTTTATTTTATACTTTATTATTATTATTATTATTATTATTATTATTATTATTATTATTATTATTATTATTATTATTATTATTATTATTATTATTATTATTATTATTATTCGTGCCATGTATAGTAAATTGTATCAGTGTTTTTACAATATTTCTTCGTGTGCCTATGCAAAATTGATGATATGGCATCAATGTTTTCTTTAAAAGAAATTTAGCTTTGTATTGAAATAATTTTTTAACAACGATTTTTTTATTTATATTATGTAATTGACCTGTTTATATATATATA
>BMAC01000126.1:133571-155290 GCA_014905375.1 Phtheirospermum japonicum | reverse complement strand
TGGGTATGAAAAGGGATTTTCAACCCTAAATCAATTTCCCGTCCTCTCTTTCCCATTATCTTCCCCATTTCAAATCGGCCAGCACCTCTCCCTTTTTCTTCTCCAAACCAAATCGGCAACGGCATTAGACAATCAGCGCAGCACCGGCGGATTAGCGGCGATGGCGACACGTAGCGGCTCCGAGCGGTGGTTGGCAGTCGACGCTTTATCTCTAGGCCCGATTGTTTTTTCTTCCCAAGTCAGAAATCGGCAAAACGGCGGGGCTCCGACCGGGCGAAACCTTCTCTTTCTCAAATTTCAGCAAACAGCTGGCCAGTTTCCTTCTCCTTGGACTCGTCAACGTGGCCCCGGCGGATGGGTGGTTGGCAGCGTTCGGCAGCACGGGATTTGGCGGCTCAAAGTCGGGGGTGGCGATCCGGAGGCGGACAGGATTCAGGTCGACTGGACTCGACGGCCGGCGTTGGCGAGGGATCCAGCGGTAGTGGCGGCTTCTCCGGCGGTTCTATACTCGATGCTGAAATCGAGCAGTGGAACATGGGTAACGACTTGGGCTGTCTCAGCACGGGTGCTCCTCGGCTTGGCGCGGAGAAGGCACAATTGGTCCAGTAGCGCAAGACAACGTTGGCGGCTTCGGCAGGTGAGGCGACAACAGAATCTTGCAGCTTTTCCGATGGGCGGCCGGAGATTGGCGATTGCAACATAATCGGGTGGATCCTTCTTCTCCGTCAACAGCCCGATGAACTGGAAATCGGCGGCGGAAAATGAGTCCGGTTTCAATCTATGGGCCCTAAAATGGGCTGAGGCTTCATGGCATCTTGGTGGCGGAGTCGGGAGGACTTCAGGTTCGGTGGCTTTAGATTTGATGGTTGGAGTTCTGTAGTTCAAAACGAAGTGGCATCGACCTCGTCGCAATTGTTTGGTGGTCTCTGCGGTGGTGCGGCGGTAGGTTCACTGATTTTGATGGCGTTTGTTCCTGTTCCTGATTCGAGGATTAGGTTCATGGGTTTTGGAGATTTGATGCTACTTCGTGGCTTGGTTCCGAAACAGTGGCTCGTGGAAACAAAGTCGGTGGCCGATCCTTGAGTCTGTCTCTTATACACATCTAGATGTGTATAAGAGACAGGAAACAGAGTCGGTGGCCGATCCTTGAGTTTGTCCTGATCGACTCGTGATGTCTGCAAATTCTTGAGATGGTTGTTTTGGCTGAGGAGGGCGGCTGCGTGTTGTCGGAATTAGATCCGACCACGACTGTTGGTGATAGAGATTTCGAGAGTGGATGGCGAAGTATGCGTTGGGTACTCGAAACAGAGGCAGACGATCAGTGGTGATCCAGGCCTCAGGAAATTCAGTAGGCGGCGATGACTCTGGTAGTTCCGGCTGAGAACAGACGACGAGGCCTGGCCTTGAGTTGCTACTAAGGGAGGGTGAGAAATTGTCTACGTAACCAAACTTCGTGTTTCTATGTTTGTGTGATGGGACAAAGTTGTTTGAAGGTGATTACACTGAATGAGATTTGGCTTGATAATCAACTTAGGTTTAGAGTTTAAGAGTCCTAATATCCTAGAATCCTATGATTAATGGACTCAAGAATTTCAATGTAAAAATATATGGCCCAAATAATTTAAATATAAACCTTTTATCTATAAATAAATGCATGGCATTTTACTAATTGAGCTTAAAAATTAAAATATATACGTAATAGAAATTTGGGATGTTATAACTTATGACCCCCACCCCTCAACCCTTCTGTTCTATTTGTGTATCTTGTTGGCTCCCTTTGGATTTATTCTTTATAAATGCGGTGGGATTCTTTGGGCATCTTTTAGATTTTAATTTACTTTGGGTAGGATTTTATTGTACATTCATTTGTGTGGGTGTTTAGGTTGTCAGGAGATTTGCTCACTGGGAGAGGAGGGGATGAATTTTGGGCTTGGGACTATAAAAGGTTCCCTGGTCTAGCCACCTGCTTCCTCCATAATAAAAAGGGAACTCGGATCGTAACTAAAATGTTCATTGAATAGCTTCTCTGATAAAGACATTGCTAATTTTCAATTGCGTCCCTTGTTAGTTTTTTATTTTAATTTACTCATATTATTGCTTATTTCAAATGTGTTTAAAGTGAAGAACAATATGATGTTTGTGTGTTTAATAGCTCATTTATTAGACTTCTTTATCTTGTTTGTATGAGTGTTTCTACATGGTAAACTGATAAGTGTATATATTTTTTTACAGATACATTCCATGAAGTTAAAAGAAAACGGGATAGGATAAAACAGGTACTGCTATTTCCAGGCCGAATCCCTTGTGTTCTATACCTTCCCAATAAACCCGCTTCCATTTCGGGAAAATAAGAGCTTAGCTATTAGTATCTGTTCTGAACCCCAACTTTGGACTGTGACAAAATTACAAAAAGAAATGGAGTTCCACTTATATAGGTGAATTGGATTTTTTTCTTTCTTCTCCTCTCTTTTTTTTTTTCTCTTTTTTCCACAATGCATCTCTAAGATAGATTCCATTCTAGTTGTTTGATTTAAAGTTTAAATTTAGGTTCTTAGCTTATCTTCTCATACTATTATGGTTACACAATCTCGAGTTCTTGCTACCAAAGATAGCATAGAAAAGAAAGTTAAAAGCTTCATAAGGAATTAAAGCAAATCGACTTCGATTCTTGAATAATCCACATCACTTCTACTTCTATCGTAAATGCATGGATATGATGTACCAAAAAATCCGCGGTTCCTTTCGGCCTGATCTTAGGCCCTGACTCACCCTCCGTGGATGAACCTTGCGGAGGAACCCTTAGGTTTTCGGGGCATCCTAATTGTTCCAGAGCAACTAGAAAGAGATTCTTTAATCAGGAAGAATTCGGTGCAGATGTAGGATACCTTTCAGGGACGGAGATTCTTTTCAAAAAGACCGCTTGAAATTAAAGACAGTTTAAAGCTTCATAAGGTTCTATGTGGTGGCAATGCCATGAAGCTCCTTATTATGATGCGTTCTTCGGAACATCATGTTTGAATTGGATCTTGACTGGTTTAGGAATTCTTATTACACCTTCTATTCCAAAACATAGATGAATGGCATGCGTAGATCATTCAAATCATCGACAACACATATTCTTATTCAAGTCACAAGCCATTCATTTAACCAAGTGGAATACAAAGTGGACTAGAGAAAAGGGAACAAGAAATTTGTTGCTTCTAACAGTGTCAGTATATATTTTTCATATTGGAAGTTTGATAAGCCCATAGCTTCTTGTAGTTGCTTAAGTTACTCTTTTTTTTTTCAATCCTTTGTTTTTTGAACTGTCTTAAAAATGTCCTCAAAAATGTCCTCAAGTAYGCCATGACTGMTTTGATATTCGTTGGTACTTTTTRAYAATCTGAATAAGGAGCCTGCAGAATCAAAATGGAAGCCGGGTCCGCAAGCTCGAGTAAATAGAGTGGGTCGTTGGAACTATTCATCATGATACATATCTCAAGGTAAGCCTAAATTCCACTTTGTTAGTTACATGCAACCACCTTTCTATGGACCGAAACCTCAATGTAAACGCAGCATGTTGCCTGATTCGAATACCCAACACCTGCAACAGGAACGGGCAGACGCTACAGGATTCGGAAGGTCAAGTTTCGGAAGGTCAAGTGACTGTGCTTAAGAATGAAGCCGATGATTCAAATCAACTAAGTCAACAAGGCGAGTGCATCAACAAGCTTATGGCCTTCATGAGAGCAAATGAGTCTGCTTTGGGTGGAAATAATGCCTGATCCAATATACTCCACGTATGTCGGAATTTCCAATTTCAATATTGTGAACTTTGCATAGTATTTTTTATAAACTAATTTGGAATTATAAATTTGAAATCTGCAGGTATTCTGTCAGATCCCACTTTTGTTTGCCAATGCTGACATGTGTAACAAATCAGGATCAAGTTACACAAGTCTTGATATATGGTTTAACTCTTTTGGTTTAGTTTAAGCTTTCTAAGTCAGGATCAAGTTACACAAGTCTTGATATATGGTTTAACTCTTTTGGTTTAGTTTAAGCTTGCAGGTCCTTGTTTTGAATGTTCCAAGTACATTAATTCTAGTTGCTTGATTGAAGAACTAATTTGGTATGTGTTCCGAATATTTCAAAGTAATATTTTGGCTAGTTAGTGTTTTGGTATATGTTCGGAATGGTCGAAGAAATATTTTGGAATATTCTTATCATTTCTATTATAATGATAAATTCTTCTTTGCTTTAATTTTCATCTTTATGATATTTTCTCTTACAAGAATAATGACAAATTAATGCACATATTCAGGACAATTTATGTCGTCATGAAAGTAAATAATCAAATCGTGTTCACTCAATTATTACAACTTTAAGCGTCACATAAGTATTTTGAATTTGTCACTTTAATAAATTATGACAACTTGTTTCATCACATAATACTTTGAACTTGTCACTTAAACTAAATCATTTATGATGATTTGTTTGTCACCATATAAACTCATTTAATGACAATGGATTTTATCACCATATGTACCCATTAAATCATTATTGAATATATATCTTTTATGATGATAATAAAATTCGTCATATTAGCTAATTTTTTCGTGATAAATAATTTCATCATCTTTAATAGTAAATGGTGACACAATGGTTTGTCATTGTAAGTATAGATGTTCAGTGATGGTCAATATTGCGTCACTATAAAACAGATCTATCGTGACGAATTATATTATAATTGGAAATTGTTTAATACATATTATGACAATATGAGCGTCATAATAACTCAATAAGAATTGTCACCGTAGTTATATTTGTCACGGAAAATCAAATGTTTTGATGACAAATTAAGTGTTCGTCATTGAAAATGATAACATATGGTGACAAAACTGATCTTTTGATGACAATTTTTCAATCCCTTACGTGACGAATTCAGCGTCACCAAATACAAACGCCTATGATGACAATTTACATCAGCATCATCAAAACCGAACATTTAGTGACGCGCTTGAAAAAATTGTCACTTTCATCTATGGTGACAGTCATACCATGACAACCTCTGTGACGCTCAATTTTCATCACCGTTTCTCTTTAGTGACGAAAAAAATAGACTTTAAATGACAAAATGTATCGTCATCGAACATCAAACTTCTTGTAGTGTCCCCTGAATATTCTCTTTTAAGCAATTAATTTCAAAAATCATATATGTATTTCATCTGCTGAGTATGGTTATTATTTTTCTGATTGCTTTCTCCTTTTGATTTTCAATTAATGGCGAAATTAGCATCTTCCAACCCTGATTCTCAGAATTCAGATCTTTCTCCCAATTCCAGTCCCACCGAAAACCCTTACATTTTTAAAAAAAGACGAAACAAACCTTCTCCTCCCCCCGGCCATCATGACGAACCAGAAGGCGACATTAGTTGGTCAGAACTAGAAACCCAGACTAGGGCTTATATTGAGGCTCAAGCTCTCTTAGAGAATATATCTGAAGAGCCCTCTCACGCACCCTTAACTATCTAGCATATACCAGAGGACATCCCCATAGCTAAACCCAATAATCCATCCACATCACACTGCGAACAATTCTTAAAAAATTCGGTGACTGTGGTACCTTCCTTAGACGCTACAAACCTACTCCCATTACCCCAAACAACCAGGGCAATTAAACATAACTATTGGATACTCCTTGACCCAGAAAATTTTGAAGAATTCCAACAAACACTTAATCTCCCTGAAACCGCCAAAATGGTTTTGCCCAATATCTAACAATTAGACCCCATGAAACCTCCCCCAAATCACATTACACTCTTTGACGAGCTGCTTAGGTTGGGATTCAGATTTCCACCGCACAAACTTTATATCGACACAGCTCGTGTTTTTAAAATTCCCCTTCTGCAGTTGTCCCCCAAATCTATGAAGTTTATCGTGGGATATGTTATTTATGTAAATATTATAATACTCAGCCTGACCCAGGCTTTTTCCACTTTTGACTTCAAATAAAATATCAAAAGAGTTCATTTTATCTTTCTGCTCGCGCCGGCAAATCCCGATTCTTAGTAAACCCTTTATCCAAAGTACCTGAATGGTGGAGAAACTTCTTCTCCATTCATAATACCGAGAGCTGGCCCTTTGTAAGCGAGCTACAATACCACACCCTAAAATAAACCGATCCTCCCAGTTCCAAACATTTTCCCATTTTGTATAAAAAACAATCTGATCAGCTCGCAGAATGGAGTAAGCGCCAAGTTGACGTGGTGCGACTCACTAGCCGATCCAAAATCTTTAAATTCGTGGGCATCGACTCTCGTCCTGTCGACCCAGATCTTGCAATGACCAGATCAGAGTTCGGTAGGTCTCTTTTGTTATGACACTTCACACCACTATTCACAACAAATTAATGCTAACTCACTGCTCCGTTATTGCAGATGCATTCGTCAACACCTATGTCTCATCGAGCTCCGAGGAGATCACAACACAAACTGATCCACAGCCCGCTGTCACATCAGTACCTCCACCTCCTATTATCAACATGGATGAGGTGTTGAACCAAGCGTTTGGGGTGGAAGCTGGTCCAGAAATTGCGGGCAACCTGGAAGAGGTGCAGCTGGTCAGAAAGTCATCCAAATGGAAACGATCAGTCAGACCTCCTACTAAGAGCCCGAACTCTCCTGCTCCAAAGCGTAGTCGCCTCCGTAAAACTCATGGTGGTGCCATTTCTATCTCTCCTGGTCTAGGAAAAGGACGACGCTATGTGATAACGCGGAGGAGATCAAGGCCCTTCTCGGCGAGCGCATAACCAACCAGGTAACTTATAACCTCAAGAATCCCTTTAGCACTAATATAATCTTTGCAGACACTTATATTATTTTATAACACAGCTGGATCCCTTGCTCTCCACACTGTCTGATAAACTACTGTCTCGATCCGCTGAAAGCGACCTTCAAAAAACGTGTGATGAGTTGACAGCCCAGTCAGAATAGTAAACCCGACAACTATCCTTGACTCAAGGAGAGCTAGACGGGGCTATTCACTTGTTGAAGGCTCGTGAAGAGGAATACAAATCCTAAAGAGCCAGGTGGACAGCCTGAAATATAAAACAGCTCGTCTGGCAAATGAAGTCAAGGAACATCTGGTAAAAGCTTGCCAGGTTGATGAACTTAAAGCACAGGTGCAGAAGCTCGAGGAGGTTGTGCGGGATAAAGAGGAGCATAACTAGGTAGCTCAGGAACAAGGTATTGCTGAAGGTCTGCAGACCTTCTTGATAAGCGAGGTAGGTGAAAAATACATGAAAGCCTACTGGGAGGAACTGCTGAAAGCTTACAAGAAATCATCGCTATACTTCGGTAAGATGGTTGTAGCCAGCAGGGAATGGGTACACAAATCTGCGGAGATAATTAAAGACCATCTTGCCGCTATGAATGTCACATTCAATCCCGATGTGCCAGCCATCATTGACAGGCTTACCCCATTTAGCTTTTGGAAGGGCGACATAAAGCAGCCAAAGGACGCGAACTGGTGACTGTCATGTCAAGGCCGAGTCGTGCTATCTGCCAAATTGACTGCCGAACTGGACGCACCTCTGGAGGACTTCGTTCCTGCACCTAGGCCAAGCACGACCTGAAGCTTGATGCTTTTCTTAAATGTGAAACCTGTAATCTGCCTGCACGACTTATGAACAATGCCACATAATTTTATGAATAATTTTGTCCTTATGCATATTATATTTAGAGTCCTGCAACTCAAACCATCACAAGTGAAACCATATAGTACTATAGGTCACATAGAACCAAGACCCTCCTGAATTTGAAGTAAATCTAAACCATGCTTCCTACCCCCATAAATAAAACCATAAGTTCGATATACTAAAAACCATCAAACCGTAAACCTAGATAATAAAAAGGAGTCGAAACGGACTCGCACATATAGGTCGAATATGTTAACCTGTATAATTGAGCGCAAAAACATAACAATCCACACAGTAATTGAACGCAAAAACATAACAAGCCATAGTATGTGTAAGTCAAACATATCCTTCCCGGAGGCGACCTTAAATATGTAAATCAAACATACTTAAAGTCACATCACCCAACTGTTCGTAAAAACCACGAAAATATATGAAACGTTCACCAAGCTTTATTAAATATTGTAAAAAGTTGTCCACCCCGAAGGGTACAACGTAAAACCATTATCCGCCCCTAACGGTAAAACACAAAACAGGCCACCCCGATGGGTAATGAAACATCCGTCCCGAAGGGTTAAACCCAGAATAGCCCGCCCCGAAGGGTAATGAAACAACATCTACCCCAAGGTTAAACGAAGGGTCAAACGCAAAACAGCCCGCCTCGAAGGGTAATATAACAACATCCACCCCGGAGGGTTAAACGAAAGATAGCCCGCCCCGAAGGGTTATAAAACCACATCCGCCTCGAAGGGTTAAACACAAAACAGTCCGCTATCTAGGCGTAATACTTCTTTAGATGACAAACATTCTAGCTCCAAGGTAAAGCTTTCCCCTCGGCATTCTCAAGTACGTATGCTCCTCCACGCAGCACTTTGATCACTTTGAACAGCCCAACCCAATTCAGATCAAGCTTCCTAGTTTTACGCAATGCATCAGCCCGCCTCCATACTAAATCTCCAACCTGAAAGCAGTGATGTTTAACTCGTTTATTAAAAGCAGTCTGTATCCTTTGTTTATAATGTTTTGCCCGGGCCGCAGCCTTCTCTCATATTTCATCAATCGTTTCAATTGCTCCTCTTGCTAGCCTTTTGTTTTCTTCCACATTAAATGTCGATAAGCATTGCGATCCCCCTACTATCTCAGCTGGAATATCAGCTTCCATCCCATAGATCAAACTGAACGGTGACTCCCCTGTAGAAATTCAGGAAGTTATTCGGTAAGCCCACAAGACCGACACGAGCTCTTCCTCCCAAAGCCCACCTGCTTTTTCCAACCGTAGCTTAATACCCTTCACAATAATACGGTTAATAACCTCGACCTGCCCATTAGATTGGGGGTGCGCCACAGAAGCAGATCGTTGCTTCATCTCCATCTCTTTGCACCAATCCTGGATTTTTTGCCCATTGAACTGGATTCCATTATCCGATACCAACACTCGCGAGACACCAAACCTGGAAAAAATGTTATTAAAAATAAAGTCCATCATGTCCTACTCGCTTATGCCCGTAACCACTTCGATTTCCACCCACTTTGTAAAATAATTGACTTCCACCACCAAGTTTTGATTATTGCTTGGTGTTTTCGAAAAAGGTCCCACAATATCGGTTCCCCATTGCGCAAAAGGACAAGGCGAGCTCATAACCATCATATCTTCAGCCGGTATATGTGTGACCAGAGCGTGCATCTGACACTTTTTCCAAGTTATGACCAGGTCGCCAGCCATACCTTTCATACTTGGCCAAAAGAAACCAGCCCGCACTGTTATCCCAACCAGCGCTCTTTCGCATGATCCCCACAGTACTCTTCGTGTATCTCCTTTAAAACTTCCAATCCTTGCTCCTTGGCCAACCATTTCAAAAAAGGTCCAAAACGCGACCTCTTGTATAATTCCTCATTTATAACGTAAAAACGAGCCACTGTTTTAGTTTCCTTTGTTGACAATCATCCTGCATCTTCTTTTACCTCAACGAGAGCATCCCAGATAGGCGTATGCCAATCATCTTTAAACTTTAGCTCCATTATTTCCTTCCCTTTTTCCACGCTACTATGGCTTAACTCCATCAGCGTAATTTTTCGAGTGTCACAAGTCCCCAGTGCACCTGCTATCCGAGCGAGCTGATCAGCCCGAGTATTATCGGCCCATGGCAAGTGCTCCAATTTAAATTCCTCAAAGCGCGCGACCTCTTCGCGCAATTTCTTCAAATATATCGCCATGCGTTCTTCTTTCGCCTCAAAAGAGCCATCAAACTGACGAGCTACCAACTGGGAATCCGTGTATGCCCATACCTTCCTTGCTCCCAGATCGCTCGCCATTTTCATACCTTGTAATACTGCTTCATACTCAGATTAATTATTAAACGCCTTGTATCCCAATTTTATCACAAATTCCAAATTTTCCCCTTCCGGGATGGTTAATACAATCCCCAGCCCTACTCCTGGCACCATATTTGACCCATTAGTGTGCAATACCCATGATTTTATCTCAGCTTCTGGTTCAGATGGACGCACCATCTCCTGTAAGAAATTCGCCAACACTTGATCTTTAAAGGCCGCCCTAGGTTCGTACACCATGTCATATTCACTCACCTCTACAGCCCACTTCACCAGCCTTCCAGACACGTTTGGATTACTCAGGACCTGTTTGAGAGCTAGGTTAGTACATACCTTCACCCTATGGATCAAAAAGTATGGCCACAATTTCCTTGTTGTACAAATCGGCGCAAAACCTCCCTTCTCCAGCTCGGAATTGTTCAACTCAGCACCCCGCAACATTCTGCTAATATAATAGATAGGTTCTTGAATACCTTCATCCTCTCCCCACAACATTTGGCTATGTATTCTTTTATCTCATCAAATGCATCTGCCGCTTCCTTGGTCCATTCGAACTTGGACTCTTTCCTTAGTACCCTAAAAAAGGGGACAACCCTTCTCTGTCGACCTGGAAATAAAACGGCTGAGACCTGCAATCCGACCTGTTAGCACTTGTATGTCGCACACCGTTCAAGGATGTGGCATCTCCAAAAAATCCCGCAACTTCTCCGAGTTAACCTCAATATCCCTTTTTATCACCATATATCCCAGGAACTTCCCAGATCGTACACCGAACGCACACTTCTTTCGATTAAGCTTCATCCCGTACTACCTTAATTTAAGAAATGTTTTCCTCAAGTCTTCCACATGAGATTCTGCTTTCTTGCTCTTCACCAGCATATCATCAACGTACACCTCCATTGTGGATCCTAACAGGTCCTTGAACATTCTATCCACCAATCTTTGATAGGTTGCTCTTGTATTTTTCATACCAAAGGGCATGGATACAAAATAATACGTCCTCATTGAAGTAATAAAGCTCACCTTTGGATGATCCTCCTCTGCAAGAGGTATTTGGTGCTACCCTTGTGAAGCATCCATCATACTTAGCAGCTCGCACCCTGAGGTTGAATCCACTAATTGATCAATTCGTGGCAGTGGATAATGATCCTTTGGGCATGATTTATTCAAATCACAAAAATCTACACACATCCTCCACTTCTGCCCTGGCTTTGGCACCATCACAACATAGGATAAGTATTCTGGAAATTGAATTACTCGAATGTGACCTGCTTTCAACAATCTCTGCACCTCTTCTTCAACTATTTTGTCCAGCTCGGGCCCAAAATGCCTTCTTTTTTGTTTAACTGACCTCGCCTTCGGATCTGCATTCAGATGATGTTGCACGACCTCCGGAGATACTCCTGTCAGTTCTCCATCCCCAAAAGCAAAAACATCCCGAAATTCCCTCAATAATTTTATTAGCTCTTCCCTCAATGTTTCTTCCATCAATGTCCCAATCCTCGTAGTGTACTTCGGGCGACCTTCTAACGAAATTTTCATCAACTCCTCGTGCGGCCAAACATAATTCTATTGCTCTTTTACCTTTTTTGCACTAAGTATACCGTCTGGTACCTCTTCATATCTCTCTCTCTCTCGCTTGTTCTCGCTTAACCCCTTTTCTGACCGTCATTTGTAACACGACCTTGCGACCTTGTGTTCGGAAATAACTTCCCCTACTTTATCTCCCATCGGATATTTGATACTCATGTGGTACATTGACGTTACTTCCTGGAATACATTTAGGGCAGGTCGGCTTGATATCGCGTTATACGCTGACCTCCCTTGTACTATCAAAAACTTCAAATTCCTCTTTGATTGAAACCCATCTTTCCCTAACACCACTGCCAATGTTAGCTCTCCCTCTGTAATCACATGCGCCCCATTAAACACGTATATGGGCGTATTCACAGGTCGCACTCTCATTTCCAACTTCATTGAGTCTTCTTGACAGCAAGGGTTTCAGTTTCAACGGTGAAGGTGGAGTTATGTATGTCTGTCAAGGTTCAAAGGTGGTTCTAACAAGCTTGAAACGTGGTACCTTATATATTATCTACAAGGTTCCACTATGACAGGTTCTGCTGATGTTGCATCATCCGAGGTTCAGAGCATTGATATGACCAGGCTGTGGCATATGAGGCTCGGTCATATGGGAGAATGAGGGATGCATATTTGCTCAAAGCGGGATCTTTTTTCTAGGCATAAAGTGCATATTCTTGAATTCTGCGAACATTGTGTGTTTAGAAAGCTTAATCGCCGCAAGTTCCCAAAGAAGACCGTTCATCAGACCAAGGGGACTCTTGACTACATTCATATGAATTGTTGGGGTCCGTCACGTGTTGAGTCTATTGGAGGCCACAAATATTTTGTGTCTATAATTGATGACTACTCAAGGATGACTTGGGTAATTATGATGAAGAACAAAAGTGAAGCGTTCAAGAGATTTAAGCAGTCGAAGGCGTTGGTAGAAATCAGATTGGGAAGAAGATCAAGAGATTGCGAACTGATAATGACCTGGTATTCTGTTCGACTGATTTCAGCGAGTTATGCAAGGATGCATAGATTGCTCGACACCACACTATTCGACACACACCCCAGCAGAATGGTGTGGCAGAGTGCATGAATCAGACATTGCTGGAGAGAGCGAGATGCATGCTCTCGAATGCTGTTTTGGATAGAAAGTTCTTTGCAGAAGCAGTAAACACGGCGTGCTATCTGATCAACCGTGGTCCTCACACTTGCATTGATTTAAAGACACCTTACGAGGTATGGTCTAATAAACCTGCAAATTATTCTTTGTTGAAAGTTTTTGGGTGTATTGTTTACTATCATGTTAGTGAGGGTAAATTAGAACCAAGAGCTAAGAATGGTATGTTTGTTGGTTACAGTGATGGAGTTAAGGGATATAGAATCTGGTCACCTTCAGAAGATAGAGTTATATTCAGTAGAAACGTGAATTTTGATGAGGATTTTATGCTTAACTCCGCTGTGAAGTCCATTGGTGCAAAAAATTGTAGTAGTGTTGCTAAACAGGTGGAGCTGCAAGTCACTCTCTATGAGAGTAAATCACAGCTCCAAGGTGGAGAAGATCAACATAATACTGTTGAAAGTACAAGTTCAGATGTGCATCCAGAAGCTCGCCAGACAAGCATAGCTGTTAATAGAGATAGGAGAACAGGCATGAAGCCTCCCGTGTGGTACGATTTTGAGGATATGGTGACTTATGCATTACAAGTCGCTGACGAGGTGGAAGAAGAAGAACCATCTGTAGGTGAACCATTCATATATAGAGAGGCTGTTTCAGGGAGTGAGTCGGCTCAATGGCTCACTGTAATGCGAGAAGAGATGGAATCACTTGACAAGAATTTAACTTGGGAGCTGGTCAAACGGCCTAAGCGGAGGAGGATTGTTACTTGCAAATGGACATTCAAGAAGAAGGAAGAAACCACACACTACAAAAAAACTGGAAAATACCAACAGGATTTTACCAACAAACGACATCCGTTGGTAATTTCGACAGAATACCAATTGAATGCCAACAGAATAATATTATTTATTTATTGGTTTAATTATTTTAGAGACAGATTACTAATTTGTTGGTAATTACCAATGGAACAAGATTTCGTTGGTAATTAGAGACGGATCCATTGGTAATAATTTTTCTTTTTTTTAAATATATTAAGGGAATACTAATCTGTTGGTATTTAAGTATTTTTTAATATTAAAATTACCAACAATTAAAGTATTATATTTGTAACATGACCATTCTACCAATAATTTTATATTTGTAGGTAATGTAAATAAAATTAATATCCCCACATCTCTCCTCTCGTTTCTCTTTAGTTCAATGGGTTCAATCATATGAGAAACACATTAAACTAAACCCTTAACCGTCAAATTCTAATTCCCTCTCTCCAAGACGAAAGTTAATAATTGTGTATTGAAGAAGAGGGTTCGCTTGGTTTTGTAAAGAAAGGATATCCATGGTGGCCAGCGAGTTTCCAGAGGGAGACAAGAATGGCCTGATTTCACCATACCTGAAAAGGTTCTCGTTCGAAGAGAGTGATACTGTGGACGAATCGGTTTTCTACGCTCTTGGGGGAGAAGAAACTCCCAAACGCCATGGAGGTTGTGAAGACATTCCTGAAACAAGTCCGCGAGACCAGGGTAAACTCTGTACCACGCCTAATTCTTTTCATTAATTATTTCTAATTTGTTGGATATTTGTTTTTGATTCACTACTCTTGCTCGTGGATTTTGCTCTGTCGTTGAGTTTAGTTTAAATTGATAATTAGGGTTTTGCTTTGCTTGCTTAATTTTCCTTCCTCCACCCGTTTGTGTTGTGTGTTAGCAGATTCACGGTTGTGGCTTGCTCTATGGTTTTTAATCATTAAATATGGTTTTGCTTGGCTTTGCTTAATTTTCCTTCTTCCGTCCCTGAGGGACTTTGGTGTGCAGGTTTTGTGCTCTTTATTTTTCATTTTACACCTTAAAAAACTTTTTTAAAAAAAGGGGCGTTAGTTTTTTAATATTCCCAAAACAATTTGAACTTTTTGTGAACTAACCTTTTCCCTCTGCTCTTTCTCATTCTTGTTTTCATGGTTGTTAATGTTATTGATGATTATTCTTCAAAAAATCACTTTTGTCTTGCTAATTTATAGGGTTATGGTGTGCATTGTTGCCCTCCCAGGATGTGAACTCACCTTTCATGCCAATCCCACTGGAAAAGCGTTAGTGTTGCATCAAATGTAAATTAAAACTTGCTTGAAAGTAATTAATTTTTAATGACACTAGTTTGGATACCCGCGGTTACACGGGCTTATCCAGTAAACACATAAAAACAAAAACAAAGCAAAACAAAAAAATCAAATCAAAAAATTTACTTAATAATACAAAATATCCAAATTTCTAATACAAAATATTCATATTTTCACTCGAGACTTTTGAAAATTTCCTTATAAACAACATTTGTCGACTTATTAACAATATTATAATCATCGTCACAACTTAGAGTTTTTATTCTTTTATAATTTTTGACTCGAGAGATTGTGTCGTAGAGTTAGCTGTGATTAAAAACTGGTCTTAACAAATACAAATCCACATTTGAAATAGTTTGACCCTAACTATTGTTTATAGTTATTGCGAAACAAACAATAAATGGAAACTGTCTCCTTTAAAATTTGAACGGAACCCTACTATCTGAAGGGCTTAATGTCATGTGTGGGATGTAAATCTTCGTCCCAACAGTAGTTCATGACACAATCTTTACTTAAATAATGCGATCTCCAAGTTGGGTAACAACTAATCTAGTACCATTGCATAGTCTTGAAACTTGAACCATGTTTCGAATTAACATAACCAGAGGTCCAATTTTTAACTTCAAAATATGATTGGAAATTTATGAGCACTTCATCGTGTTTAGAAATTCGGTTACAATACCAATTCCACTAATTCCATTAAGATTTTTTTTCCAAATATTGCTTTAATTCAAAAGGTTTCCAAACCAGTTAAAACAGAAAAGGATTTTATATTTTAAAAACTATATATTTGTATATAACTTAAAAATAATTTCTTCCAATTATGATTATATATTGTATCTAATTTATATTTGAAGTCGAGTGGGATGTGTTTAGGAATATTATTATATACCAATTGGGAGAAAATGATTACATCAAATACCAATCCACCACGATAAATAAGCACCAATTGATCTCCAATTTTAATATTATTATATTAGATAAATAATTCCAAACCGATGTTGAATTTGACATTGTCATTAATCTTACTCATTTCAACTGGCTAAGAATATGAACGCCAATTTCGAACATCAAAGTACACAGAGAGTGAATCTTCAAAAAAAGCGGAGAAAATTTACGGAATAGGCTGATGTATAAACGAAGATTTTATAATTGAGATTAGTTTAATTATATAAATTCAATTAAAATAAAATTAGAATATTCGCTCAATTTGTATTTGAAACAAATCTGTATAAAGAAATACAAAAAATATACTAATAGGATATCAATCACATATTATTTCTATTTAGTAAAACCTCCAAAGGTCTAAAATCGTCCATTTCATTTTACTTAGTAAATGAAATTAATTTCAAGGGTAATTATTACAAAAACCATCACTTGAGGGTTTTTAGCCTTTATTACAAAATGACCAAGTCATCTTTCAAATTACAAATATTCTTTTGACATTTGTTTTTCTTTCACCAATTGCACTTTATTAGATAACTTGGTGAACAATGATCCTCACGTCATTAAATTTGATATATAATTGGAATTCGACATTGTCAGAACTCTTACTCATCTGAAGTGGCATGAATGACCACGCCAATTTCGAAAATCAAAATACACAGGGAGAGAATCATTAAAAAAATTCAAAAAAGCATTTGGAATGGGTTCAAATAATTGATATTTTTTGAAAAAAAATAGTTTAAATGTATTCCAAATGAAGACGAATGAATTATTTGTCAAGTTTTTTTTAAAACATATAGACGACTTGTACAATCTAAATGTCCGATTCAATTTTTTGGATACGTGATTAAAACAAATGGTTTATAAAATATTAAACGTAGATACTTGAAACAAACTAATCAAGTGGAGTATGTTGCGATAAATTACTTATTTTTTGGCGGATAAAACTTCTAATTGTTAAAAAAAATGATATTTTATAAATATAATTACTTGGAAAATAATATTATCCATGAAAGATTGAAATGATATTTAATTGGATGCAATAAAAATAAAAGAGAGATCATAAATTAAATATAACAAATTATGTATATGAAAAACACAATTTCCAATCTGATTATCGTAAATTTAGGAATTGATCAATTGATGATAATATGCATTTTTACCATATGAAAGAATATTACCAGTGTACATAGTATTTGATTTCATATGCATTAATTTCATATGTAAATTGATAATTATAACCGATTATAAAGTAATCTAATAAATATGGAAATCAGTATAAATCAATGTACAATTTTCACAGATCAATATGATAATCACACTGTAGTTTATTTTCTAAAAAAATATGGAAATCATTATAAATCAATATAAAAATTTTAAAAATCAAGGGAGTAAATTTATAATTATATATTATAACGTTTATGAATTAATTTACATATTTATGGTAATTACACTGATAATAGGATTTATTTATTCATATGGTAAGTGATTAATTATTATATATATAGGATGTGAAGTAATTGATTTCATATTGACCGCCCGTCGTCAATCGTCAAATTAAATATTTATTTTCCTCAACTTCTCTCCACTAACTAACAATAGCGATAAGGGTCGAACCCACGAGGAGTGTGGTTAGATTGTGATGATTCGTATTTTATTTAAATAAATGATTGGGTTAAGGGATTATGAATTTAATTAACTAATAAAATAAACAATCAATTAAACTAGCAAGAAAACAATTAACGAATAATTCAATAATAATAAAAGCCCAGTTCTAGTTCAGTTTCCACCCTCGATTCACTCATTTAACCAACCACAACATCATAATCCATTCATCACATGCGACTAAAAACCCTAAGTAGCTGATTAGAGTAGATTTGTCCTTATTTTTATTAACTTTTTAGTTCGTTTTTATATTTGTTTTTGGTATAAGTTGGGTGATTTAAGCATAATTCCGCAATTTTATGATTCCAGCTTGTTTTACCGCATTTTGATCTAAATTGATGCAATTAGGTGATGTTTCGTTGTTTTTCACCTTACAGCTAAATAACCGGAAGAGTTTAGCGCATAAAAGACGAAGTTCGATGTTCAAAGGTAGAAGAACAAGCTTTCCGGTGAAACAAGTAGCAAACGATCGAGAAACGGAGACCGACGCTCAGTCGCGTCGACTGACGCGACCGTCGACGCGAGCCGTGCCAGCGAGCCATGGTCCGCGTCAGTCGACGCTCTGCCGACGCGATATTCTGAAGCGTCGATGTCGACGCACCAAGGTCGACGCAACATCGACGCTAGTTGCTGAAGCGTCGATATCGACGCACAACGACGATGCACCTGCCAGCGACGCGGCACCCTGCCGACCGCACATGCCGAGCGCTGCCGACCAAGACTGCCGACACCCGCCGAGCGCCTGCTCGCGTCAGTCGACGCTCCGTCGACGACCCGTCGACGCGACGGCCCAGAATTCGGAAATTAGGGTTTCTTGTGCGCCAAGACTTGCCAAAATCTATATAAACCCTCTATATTTCGAGTTTTTAGGGTGTGACACGACCCCCTAGGGTATTTTAGCTTATAATAACAATAATCCCACATCTCATAACGAGATTTGAAGACGGAGATCAAGGATCGAAGAACAACGCGTCCAAAACGTCGAATTCGAGTTCGGGATTCATTCTTCGCCCAAGATCAACGTTCAACCTCTGGAATAGCTGGAGCTTTTTACTGCTTTTATTAGTTCGAATAAGTACTCTAAACTCTTAGTTAATTTAGTAGTTAATTTCTAGTTTAATTGTTAGTTTAATTCTTAGTTAATGCCTAGAACTAGTTTAATTAGCTTAATCGTTTATGCTTGTTATTGGATATTGGTTAATTTAGTTGATTTATGCGATTGATTTGTGCTTAAGTTATTCGTTAATCTTAGATTCATATGATACATTGCTTGGTGATAAATTTATTATATTCATGCTGTTAGATTAGTTGCTATTAATTCTTAGTTCTTGAGTTTCAAATAGTTTAAATTATTGCTTCGTAGTTGGTAATTTAGTTTAGAGTAATTAGTTTAAATAGATTTAGTTTAATTATCGTCGTAGTTCATAATGATCAAATCAATCTTTTTTAAAACCCCAAATTGTACATGTATGTTATTCGAAAATTGAGAAAAACATTGAAAGACCGAACAGTTGTTTCCTCGAGAGATACGACTCGAGTCAAACTCATCACCCTACAGTTACCTCGTACACTTGCGAGCAAACTGACGTGCTTTTAAATTATTTATTAAAACGGGGTGCACAAAAGTTTGAGTCAAAAATTTGGCCGCCGTTGCCGGGGAAGCAACGAGTAGGAATTAAAAATGTTTTTCGTTTTAGTTTTTGTTTAATTTATTATTTTATTTGCTTTTACTTGGTTTTTGCCATTTGGTGCATTGACGTATTGTTGAGTTTATGCAAGGAAGGCGATCACTTCAGCGTGACCTTGTGCCATACATTGACAATATTCACCGTTCAAATCCGCCTGGACCAAGACCCATTTTTATTCCTGAGGACAATTCCTCGACAGCAACCGACTTTGCTTCCCGACATTATGTTAGGAGCACATTCAGTTCGAAACGGCAATTCACCACCGAGATCACCACCACACCCCATTCGAGCTGAGCATGGTGATGATCCGAACAAGTCACATTCTTCTAGACGTGAAGGAAGGAGAAACGAAGGAGTTAACCAGCAGCACCACATAGTCAATCACCCGTTCAACATGGAGAATTTGAGGCAAAATGAAGAGATGAACAACAATGTCATGCGTCAGCACAACGTCGAGAACGTGGCATTTAGGAAAGAGGATGTTTTACAGCGAAACGCCTATATGAATAATCAACGGCACGAGAACGAGTGGTTGGAGAATCAAGATCATGGTTACGAGCAAAACAATTTCGAAAGGAGAGACGAGCGCGAGCACCGTTATACACATAACAACCACTACGATAGAGCATATGACCAAATTCGAGAACCAAGGGGAGATCGAACACTTAGACAGCGCGACTTGGCACGTCTAAAGGTTATACCCTTTAGGCCACGCCATTGTTCTTGGACCTACCGCAAGGGCAGTCGAGATCAAACCGCATCAACTCAACCTACTCCCAACCTTTCATGGGAATGCGCATGAAGACCCCTTGGCATTTTTAAATTATTTCGTTGATGAAGTTGGCCGATTCGTAGTTCATGGCCTTCATCAAGAGGAGGTCCAGATGATTTGTTTTCCGTACAGCTTGAAGGACAAGGCGAAGTCTTGGCTACTGTCCTTAGAGCCCGGTTCGTTAACCGATTGGGATATGATTAGCGAGAAATTCCTGAACCAATATTATTCAGCCCAAACGACGGGGCATCTTCGGAGGCAAATTGCTACTTTTGAGCAATTAGAAGGAGAACTATTTCACGAGACGTGGGAGCGCTACAAAACTCTTTTGCAAGCTTGCCCCCACCACAACTATTCTCCGGAGATGACTAACCAGTTCTTTTTCGATGGTTTATTAGACCATGGGAAACGAGAGGTAGAGATAGCAGCGGGAGGAGACTTTGGAGATTTGACAGCACACGAGGCAAGACAAGTGTTGGAGAAGCAAAGCGAAAAATCCAGACAAACCAACTCTCGGCCTCGTAAAATGAGAGTTAATGAAGTTTCCATTCCCGATCCTGATTTAGACGATGGCAAGTTAGTAAAGGCAAAATGTGAAGAGATTTTCGATGAGAAATTAGCTTCTTGGAAAGCCGAGCGAGCTAACAAAGCCGCTGCACAGAAAATGGCTGCGAATTGCAACCAGTGTGGATCCCTCCAGCATTTAGCAGATGTATGTCCTAATAATAGTGAGCAGCAAGAAGAGGTAAACGTGATCCAGAATTATTCAAATCAAAAGAAGTACACACCACAACGTGAAAATCCTCTTTTCAAGTGGGGCCCGGGCAATCCAAATCATACGCCGCCTGATCCACAATTTCCCCCGCCGCATTATGCTCAAGTACCAGTGCCACCGGTACAAAATAACTTTCATACGCAAGGGCAGACGTCGAATGCAACTCAACCAAATGATCAGATATTGGTTTGGCAGCAGAATCAAGTGGCTGAGACGATTAGTAATAGAGAAGGGCTCACGAAGGTGAATGCGAAGATAGACGAACTTTCTAAGAAGGTGAGCGGAATAGATCAACTTTCCGGCATTGTGCATGATCTAGCTAAAAACATGGATCGAATGGAGAGGACTATGGGACAAATAGCAACTGATATTGCTCGATCAAATAAGGAGAAAGACAAGTTACCAAGTGTTTTTATAGTTTTCGTGGTGTTGAAATAAATCAACGGGTTCATGGCTTGGTATTATCGGAATTCGATTCGATTGAAGGTTTCAATGTGTTTCAAACATTAAAAATAAAAGGGAAAATGAAAATAAAGCAAATAAAATAGCTAACTATCCTATAAAATGAAAGTGAAAGTGGGTAGGATGCCTCGTCGGATGCCTCAAATATAAAATGCAAAGTAATAATGAAAATAAGCAAGAAAATGCATTGTTTCACCAAGTACAAGCATGCAAGCACAAGGTACAACTATGCATAAAATCCTAAATAATGAAAATTAGAAAAAATTAAAAGCATCAATGGAAAGAGCAATGAAAATGGACGGGAAAGTTAAAAACTTTAAGTAAAATAACAAGCAACGAAGTCTAGATCTAGGATTTAAGCTAAAACTATGCATGAAAATAAAAATCTCGATTTTTGTGTTAATGACTTTCGGTGTGTCGTTGAGGGCAACGATGACTTTTTAGAGGGGGAGGTAGGGGTTTATTGATGATAGGTTGGGAGTCGATTCTATTGAGAAGTTTGAAAACTCGCTTGGGGTGGAGATTATTGATGATGGGATTGGAAAGCTTGATGATTATCTTGAGGAGGAAGAGGTGAGCAAGCAATTATCGTCTTGGAAAACTCGAACCA
>BMAC01000126.1:98514-116098 GCA_014905375.1 Phtheirospermum japonicum | reverse complement strand
ATCCTTCAGCTTGATGCTCCAATCCTTACTGTTTGTTTTGACGGTCTTTTCCAAGATGAACTTGATTTCTTGGTTTGAAGTTTCGGCTTGTCCATTTGTTTGAGGATGATTGGCCGTAGAAAGCCTATGAGCAACACCATACTTTCGGAGCAATGCCTCCACCATTTTGTTGCAAAAGTGGGTGCCACGATCGCTTATCATAGCTCGAGGAATCCCGAACCTTGAGAAGATCCGAGATTTAATGAAATGTGCAACAACCTTCGAGTTATTAGTTGAGGTGGCTTTTGCTTCCACCCACTTGGAGACATAATCCACCGCCAGCAAAATATAAGTATTTTTGAAGGAATTTGGGAAGGGGCCCATAAAGTTGATGGCCCAGACATCAAAAATTTCACAAACCGTTATGGGTACTTGGGGCATTTGACTTCTTCGTGAAAGGTTCCCCGTGCGTTGACAATTATCACATGCCCTACAAAATTCATACGCATCTCGAAATAGGGATGGCCAATAAAAACCACTGTCAAGTACCTTATGCGCAGTTCTCTTCGATCCAAACTGTCCTCCACATGCATGAGAATGGCAGAATGAAAGAATAGCGTGGAACTCCGATTCGGGGARGCACCTTCGAATGACTTGATCAGCACAGTGCCTCCAAAGGTATGGTTCATCCCACACATAATATTTTGCATCACTTCTCAGCTTGTCCCTCCTTGCTTTCGTCAGCCCTGTCGGAAATACACGAGCAACTAGAAAATTTACTAAGTTAGCGTACCATGGATCCACGTGTTCAACCGCAAGTAGTTTCTCGTCCGGAAATCTCTCATCAAGTTGTAGCTCGTTCCCCTCATGCACTAATCTACTAAGGTGGTCGGKCACGGTATTCTCGGCTCCCTTTTTGTCCTTGATCTCCAAATTGAATTCTTGGAGTAGTAAAATCCACCGTATGAGTCGTGGTTTTGTCTCCTTCTTTGTAAGTAGATGTCGTAGGGCTGCGTGATCACTAAAAACCACCACCTTTGATCCAATGATGTATGAACGGAACTTCTCAAGGGCAAACACAACAATTAGAAGCTCCTTCTCCGTGGTAGTGTAATTTTCCTGGGCAGGGTTCAAGGTCCTCGATGCATAATAGATCACATGGGTTGCCTTGTCCACCCTCTGCCCTAGCACGACTCCCACAGCATAGTCGCTCGCATCGCACATTATCTCGAAGGGTAGATCCCATCTCGGAGCTTGGATAACTGGAGAAGTGGTCAACTGCTCCTTCAGTGTGTCAAAGGCCTTCTTGCATTTTTCATTGATCTCAAACTCCACCATCTTTTTGCAAGAGCCTACAAAGTGGCGATGCAATCTTCGAAAAGTCCTTGATAAATCTTCTATAAAATCCTGCATGGCCAAGAAAAGAACGAACTTCCCGCACATTGGCGGGGTAAGGCAACGCAGCTATGGTATCAATCTTAGATTTATCGACTTCTATTCCTTTTAACGAAACGATGTGTCCTAAAACTATACCTTGTTCTACCATAAAATGACATTTTTCCCAATTTAGTACAAAATTAGTGTCGACACAACGTTTCAAAATTAAAGATAAGTTTTCAAGACATACCTCAAAAGAATTGCCATAAATGCTAAAATCATCCATAAAGACCTCTATAATCTCGCCAACGTATTCCGAAAAGATACTTACCATACATCGTTGGAATGTGGCCGGTGCATTGCAAAGTCCAAATGGCATGCGGCGGTAGGCAAATGTGCCAAAGGGGCACGTGAAGGTAGTCTTCTCTTGATCCTCGGGTGCTATAAGAATTTGGAAATATCCCGAGTAGCCATCCAAAAAGCAGTAGTATGAATGGCCCGCCAATCTCTCAATCATTTGGTCAAGGAATGGAAGAGGAAAATGGTCCTTGCGAGTCATGGCATTTAGCTTATGATAATCAATACAAACTCGCAAACCCGTTTGCACCCTTGTTGGAACCAATTCGCCTTCTTGATTTTTGACCACCGTTACCCCCGACTTCTTTGGAACGACTTGAGTCGGGCTCACCCACCGACTATCAGAAATGGGGTAAGTTACTCCAACATCTAGCAGCTTCAGAATCTCCTTTTTCACCACTTCCATCATTGGTGGATTTAGTCGCCTTTGGGGCTCCCTAGATGGCACAACATTCTCTTCGAGAAAAATTTGGTGCATACACATGGATGCACTTATTCCTCGCAAGTCTGCTATGGTCCATCCGATTGCTTGCTTATTATTCTTGAGTACTTGCCGTAGTGATGCTTCTAGGGAGTTATCTAAGCGTGATGAAATGATCACAGGTAGTGTCTTATTTTCTCCCAAAAAGATGTATTTCAAATGCTCAGGCAATGACTTGAGTTCGAGGTCCGGTGCCTTGACGATGGATGGTACGGCCTTCTTGTCTGACTCGGGAAGCTTGATAAAGTTCACAGTACGATTTTATGGCTCCGTGGATGGCTCTAGCGTTTGCAATGCCGAGACCATCTCTTGTATTTCGTTCTCCTAGTTTGGCTTGGTAATTGGATAGCTTAAGAGCAGCGAGTCCTCCCCCAAACTTCGTGTGATCGCCATCTCGAGCTCATCTTGTTTGTGCATTTCTAGAAATCCCTGCGCTAGAGATTCAAAAAATCAAGTGCAAAAACAGAGTTATCGCAGTCAGGAAATCTCATAGCATCAAAAATATTAAATTGACAAATATGACCGTCAAATTCCATTGTTAGAGTGCCTCGAGTAACGTTGATTTTTGTTTGAGCAGTGTTCAAAAACGGTCGCCCCAGTAAGATAGGTGGCAATTTTGATGCGGACTCATTCATGCTCAACACATAGAAGTCGGCTGGGAAAATTAACTCATCCACCTTTACGAGGACATCTTCAACAACATCATCAGGGTAGGCAGTGCTTCGGTCGGCAAGTTCGATTACTACCCCTGTTTTCTTTAATGGTCCAACCTTCAAACAATCGAAAATGGTGCGTGGCATAACATTTATTGATGCCCCCAAATCTAGCATGGCTCGCTTGACTCGCATGTTTCCAATCGTGCATGGAATGAAAAACATGCCCGGGTCATTCCGCTTTTATGGCAAGCTCTTTTGGAATATGGCCGACACGTTCGCTCCCATTAGGACCTTTTCATCCCCCTTTAACCTTCTCTTGTTAGTACATAAGTACTTGAGGAACTTGGCGTAATGAGGAATTTGCTTGATCGCGTCGGCAAGTGGAATAGTGATCTCCACCTTGTTGAAAACGTCTCGTATTTGCCTCTCTGTGTCTTCCTTAGCCTGGCGCTTGATTCTCGATGGAAATGGGAGTGGCTCGGTCCTAGGAGGAGAAATAGCGGGGTCATTAAAATTATTAGAAGGTTTAGAATTACCCTTTTCAGCATGTTTTGGCTCCGTGTTTTCTTCCTCCGTCTTGTCTTCATTTTCCGGCTCTAGCATTGGATTGGCCGGTCCTTCCACTTTTTTGCCACTTCGTGTCGTAACAACGCTCACACATTTCGGATTCACCTCGGTTTAAGGAGGTAATCGGCCACTCCCTCGTGCTTCTAGTTTGACTATGTGTTCCGCCATTTGACTCATTTGGGTCTCTAGGCCTTTTACGCTCGTCGCTAATGATCTCACCATTTTATCCAAATGTGGGGATGCATTCTCATTCCGCTGTTGGTTGTTGTATTGATTCGGGAAATTTTGTCCCTTTTGTTGAGCTTGGGAGGGCCCTTGGTCTTGATTTCCAGGTATATTCCCTTGCTGTATATTTCCCTGCTGATCCCTCCATCTAAAACAAGGGTGGTCGCCCCATCTTGGATTGAAGGTGTGGGGGTACGAGTCGTACTTCCTTCCTTCCCCATTTCCAGTTCCCAAGGCGTTCACATGTGCCTCGCGTGCTGAGTAAAAATGTGGGCATTCGTTAGTAACGTGCTCTAATGTTTCGCAAAAACCGCATGGTCGAACCTTTGGAGCTCCTCCCGCACTCATCATAGCTTTCAACTCGCTTAATTGGGTTTGTAGTAAATCAATACCCAGCTCGTTTACCGATTTCAATGAAGAATCACGACTGCCAAATTGCTGAGAGTTGGCTGCCATGTTCGATATTAGTTCTTTTGCTGCTGTCGGTGTCTTGTCCATCAAGGTGCCTCTGCTAGCGGCATCAATCATGTTTCGATTAGTGAGACTCAATCCTTCATAGAAGTATTGGATCAAAAACTGCTCGCCCATTTGGTGTTTAGGGCAACTCGCAACAAGCCTCTTGAATCTTTCCCAGTACTCGTGCAACGTTTCTCCTTGCGCCTGCCTAGCTGAACAAATGTCTTTTCGAAGATTTGCCACTCGTGATGCGGGAAAGTACCTCCCCGAAGGTAAGTAGTAAATCCAGTCTTTGGCTAGGTCTTTTAATGAGAAGGGGAATGCCCTTAGCTTGATTTGCTCGTCCGTGACTCCAGCGGGTTTCATGCTTGTGCATATGACATGGAACTCTTTCAAGTGTTTGTGCGGATCATCGCCAGTGAGTCCATGGAATGAATGTAAGTGATGGATTAGCCCGGACCGTATCTCAAATGTAGCATCGTTCACCGTTGGAAAAGTGATGCATATTGGTTGTTGAGGAAGGTCGGGATTTGCCAACTCCTTCAATGTTCTTTCCGCTTAAGCATCCATCGTTTTGTTTTCTCGTTCTTCGCTCTCGCTCGAAGAGTCCTCGGATATGTAATTGGGTAATACCTGCTCCGAGTTCGACTTCTTCTTCAACTCACGGCCTCTCTTGTTGATTTCTGGAAAATAATGCAAATTCTTCTTCTCGGATGATCTCAAGTTCATTCACCTGAGAAAACACTCAACAAGAATTCAATTTGTTCAAACAAAATTAAAATAAAATAAAATACTAAAATACAAAAAAAAAATCACAATTTAACGCGTCACTCCCAGGCAACGGCGCCAAAATTTGACCGCCCGTCGTCAAGCGTCAAATTAAATATTTATTTTCCTCAGCTTCTCTCCACTAACTAGTAGTAGCGATAAGTAAGGGTCGAACCCACGAGGAGTGTGGTTAGATTGTGATGATTCGTATTTTATTTAAATAAATGATTGGGTTAAGGGATTATGAATTTTATTAACTAATAAAATAAACAATCAATTAAACTAGCAAGAAAACAATTAACAAAGAATTCAATAATAACAAAAGCCTAGATCTAGTTCAGTTTCCACCATCAATTCACTAATTTAACCAACCACAACATCATAATCCATTCATCACATGCGACTAAAAACCCTAAGTAGTAATAAGCTCTGCTACTCAAATTTACCCTTACTGTGTACTTAATTAAAACAAGCTCTTTAATTAAACCTAATCAATGAACAACCTAGAATAAGCACTCTAGATTTAATCCATCAACAGCAATAAGAATCAGGTAAATAGGTTAATCTAAGCAATAAACTCACAAGCTCGATTTATTTAACTTATGATGTGTTGTCCCTAATGATTTACAATCATTAGTTGCTTCAGAGAAATAGTAATTGCGACAATTACACGTGAAGCAATCCTATTTCTAGCAATAGATAACCAATCCCTAATTTAGGTGATCAAGCCAAATTAAGAATTAAACAATCATAAATTAAAAATAGAATAACACAAATAATCGCATATGACGAACGAAGAACAATATTGCATAAATCAATTAAACATAGTTTCACGAGGGTTTCAACATCCCTAGAACTAGATAATGAGTTTACTCACTCATGGACTTAAGAAAATAAAAGAAAAGGTTCAGATAAACAAACATAATCCTTGATAAAATAGGAGAGATGATGTGTTGAACTTGAATCTTGCGTCTTGGAACGTCAATCTTCAAGTTCCCTTGCGTATGGATGACTTGGGACGAGTTGGAACCTCTCTGGACCTCCTTAGAACCCTAGGATATGTTATATTATGCCTCTGGGATGAAATAGGGTCGGGGTTTATATAGAATTCCTTTTTCTTGCCGCCCAAGATTCTTCCTAAAATAATTCTGCCGAGTCGGCGTCGACGACGCGACGCGAACCAGCCCTCGGCGTCGACGCGAATCACCTGCCTGCATCGTCCTGCATGCGTCGTCCTGCATGAGTCGACATCGACGCTTCAGAACATGAGCGTCGACGTAGCGTCGACTGCATGGGTCGACATCGACGCTTCAGAACATGAGCGTCGACGTAGCGTCGACTGCATGGGTCGACATCGACGCTTCAGAACATGAGCGTCGACATAGCGTCGATTGATGCGAGCCAGCCTTCGGCTTCATACCGCACATCGCGTCGACTGACGCGGTCTATCCTTGGCATCGACGCGTCATCGACGCATCATCCTGATTCTTGATCTTTCTCTTCTCGATTCGTCAATCCTCGTTTCTCTACTTTCTTGTGAGACATCCTTCGATAAATATAGCACCAAATACTGAAAAATAGAGAGAAAATATATAATTGGTGCTTGATTGTTCATAATAACAATTATACAAGAAATAAGCATATATGATAATATTAAGCGCATACAATCACCGGAATTAAACCGTTAATTAGCGTGTAATTTCTCGTTTGTCACATATGTATTAATTTCATATGTAAATTGATAATTATAATTGATTATAAAATAATCTAATAAATATGGAAATCATAATAAATTAATGTACATTTTTCATTAATCAATATGATAATCACACCGTAGTTTGTTTTCTATAAAACAAATATGAAAATCATTATAAATCAATAAAAAATCTTTACAAATCAAGGAAGTAAATTAATAATTATATATTATAATAATTTTTATAATTGATAATTATAAAAAATACGCTGCAAAATTAGGCAATCTACATCTACGCAGAATTAAAAACAATTAAAATACGTCTGCAAATAATTCAAATTAAAAACAGAATTAAGATGCAGAATTAAAAATAGAAATAAGACTGCACAAAATTAAGACTGCACAGAATTAAGAAAAGAAAATCTGCAAATAATCTGCAAATAATTAAAAACAGTAAAAACAGATAATTAAAAAACAGAATTAAGACAGAATTAAGACTGCATAGAATTAAGAAAAGAAAATCTGCAAGTAATTAAAAACAGTAGAATTAAGAAAAGAAAATATGCAAATAATCTAACAGAATTAAGACGCAGAATTAAAAACAAAAATTAAGACTGCACAGAATTAAGAAAAGAAAATCTGCAAATAATCTGCAAATAATTAAAAACAGTAAAAACAGATAATTAAAAACAGAATTAAGACTGTACAAAATTAAGAAAAGAAAATCAGCAAATAATTAAAAACAGTAGAATTAAGAAAAAAAAATCTGCAAACAATCTAACAGAATTAAGACGCAGAATTAAAAACAGAAATTAAGACTGCATAGAATTAAGAAAAGAAAATCTGCAAATAATCAGCAAATAATTAAAAACAGTAAAAACAGATAAGACTGAACAGAATTAAGAAAACAAAATCTGCAAATAATTAAAAACTGTAAAAACAGATAATTAAAAACAGATACGCTCACAGCAATCTGCTTAATCGCAGAATTTAAAACAGATAATTAAAAACAGATACGCTCACAACAATCTACTTAATCGCAGAATTAAAAACAGAATACAGAATTAATCGCAAAATTAAAAACAGAATACATAATTAAGACGCAGAATTAAAAACAGAATTAAGAACAAAGAAAATCTGCAAATAATTAAAATAAAAACAGAATATTAAAATACAAAGAAAATCTGCAAATAATTAAGAACAGATACGCTCACAGCAATCTGCTTAATCTACATCTACGAAAACAAAATCTGCAAAACAGAATAAAGACTGCATAGAATTAAGAAAAGAAAATCTGCAAATAATTAAAATAAAAACAGAATTAAGAAAATCTTATGCAGAATTAGAACAATCTGCAAATAATTAAAATACGCGAATAAAATCTACGCAGAATTAGAACAGTTGGTGGAAAAGAAAAAAGGAGGAGAGGGGAATCTGGAGAGAAAACGGCCGAGAAGAAAAAAAAAAGTGAGAATGAAACCCTAGGAAAAAAAAGCTCTATTATATACCTAGGCCATTTTTTCATAAAAGGAAAGAAATTGTGTGAATGCACACAAAATTGCCACATCAGATTTATGAATTATACTAAAATGACACATGTCATTTGATATTTTCTCTAGTTGACACCTAAGTTAGGTGTTAACACAATTAACAAATCGGAGGGATTAATTAAAACTAATTAACAACATTGCATAAAATAAAATCTACTAAACTAAGAAGGCTTGCAATTGAAAGAGAAGGCATGGAGGGAAACTAAAAGCTTGAAATATATAGAAGTCAAAAGCATTAAATATGAGACAAGACAAATTTACCAAAGAGGAAAAGTTCATGCATCTTTCAAAGTCCAAAAGCTTGTCTATCTAAAAGATGTAAAAAGCTTGAAATTGAAAGCAACCAAGGAATTTTGCAAGAAAAAGAGAACAACAAGCTAGGGGGAAATTGAAATGCAAAGAACAACAACACAAACTAAATCTAAAAACCAACACAACTTCAATAACAACAATCAACAATAACAACACAAGAAGGTAAGGGAGAGAAAACTACCAATTGCATTAAACACCAAACAATAACTTCAAATGTAGATTACAACCTTCAAAAGCAACCAAGAACCACAAGTGAGGATATTTCACCTTCTCCCACACTTGCTAAGAACACCTAAACCTAACTACACTAACTACTAAACTAGATAAACTACATTAACTAAGGATTTAAACTAGGGTTTATTATGCAAGAGTAAAGGAAATGCTTGGAGGAAATGGAGCAAGCCCCAAAATTCCACCAAGGAAGGGTTGTTTTTTTGTGGATAATGAGTGAGAATCATATATGGGTAGATAAGGGGCAAAATGGTCTTTTTTCTGCCGAAATCACATATCCTCAGCGTTTCAGTCGATCGACTGGAAGTGCAGTCGATCGACTGCCATGTTCAAACGCCCCAACTTCTTCCGAGCAGTCGATCGACTGAAATATATACGGAATCAGCCATCGATGTCTGCATATGAAATCTATCCCTTCCTCTTGGATTTCATTTGGCATTTGATTTGTATCAATTAAAATTTTCTTCTGAGAGTTATGGGCTCCGCACCAAAACCTGCCACAAGCGACGCCATGGCGCACTATCTCCACTTAAAGCTGATTTTTCCCATTTTTAAACTCGGAATTCGGGATTATTGTAAACAAAAGAGTCGTATACATTTCTATGAGCTTTCCAATGATATAAGGTGGAGGCAAATAGCACAAGTGGTTTTGGAGTTATGCTTGTATTACGACAACTGATATATCCACCGAGCGAATGTGTGAGGTGACAATGAATATGGCCACATTTCTCGTCATTTCTGGTCGATCCTCGCACCAAAGATATGTCGTGGATTGGAAATGTGTTTCTCGGGTTTTAATCATCTTCCGACCTCTTCGTGGGCCCACTTTGACCAATGTTGACCTTCAATACAAAAACTAATAAAAAATACTAAGAAAATATAAGAAAAACTACTAAAAACAAAGAGAACACTACAAAACCTAAAACTAACAAAATAGGTCAAAA
Organism: Phtheirospermum japonicum; assembly: GCA_014905375.1. Taxonomy (NCBI): domain Eukaryota; kingdom Viridiplantae; phylum Streptophyta; class Magnoliopsida; order Lamiales; family Orobanchaceae; genus Phtheirospermum; species Phtheirospermum japonicum. The sequence continues at coordinate 106,502 of BMAC01000126.1, read as the reverse complement.
CGACTCCTAATACCTATAAATACTAGCAAAACACATGCAAACGCAACAAAAAAAGGTAACAAAAATGCGTACAAAAAAGTACAAATCAACCACCCCACACTTAGAATGATTGCTTGTTCTCAAGCAATACTAATCTAGAATTATGAAACTACCCCCGGATGATCCTAAACTAATGTACAAACCTAATTCGAGATGTTGTATGCTAAAATGCTTGTTAACTTGGCTAAAAGGACAACAATGATGTGTTGAGAAATAAAGTTTAGATCGACTATCGAAACATAAAAGGACTAGGTAACCTCCAAGTCGGTCCCCTCGTCCTTGCCCCGGCTAAGGCTTATCCACGGTCGAACCGTTAACCGGATCCCTACTAGCTCCGATCGTCCGCAACTCTTTTTAACAAACAAAATCTAAAAAAGGAAAAAAAGGGGTTTATTACTTAATAACTACAAGGATTTGTAACTTATCCTTGTTTATTCATCATATTTTCTCTTTTTTCTCTTCTTCTTTTTTTTTTCGGAATTTTTTTTTTTTATTTTTTCTTTTTTTTTTGGTACCCAAGGAGATGAGGCACTTAAGTACAGGAGATATACAAAGAGAAATTAACAACTCCGATCGTACGTTGCTACTAGAAACTTACAATGTTTTCGATCGAGCACATGGAGAAATTGACGACTACAAAATACAAAACAAAATCCTATAGTGAGTGTTCGTCGACGAGGCTAGTTGAGGCACTAGTTCTAATTAATATAAAGGATAGCACGAAGCTAAAGCCGAACAACGTTCCAAACGAGTTAAGCCACCTAAGTCCACTACATCTGATCGACAATCTAAACTCACTAACCAAATCATCAAAACCGCATCACTTCACCAACGATCCAAGCAAAAATAACACGAACGCTTCTCAAATTAACACAAGAAGGCATGCAACAACTTAATATCCAAAGACGAACCCTAAACACCCCACACTTAAAACCTAACAATGTCCTCATTGCATATTAAGCTAAGTAAAGCGGTAAAAAGTGTAAGGAAAAGAGAACGCCCCTATTTACGAGCTTGTGTTGATGCGTTGTGCATAAGTCCTCTCCGGGAGTCGAGGCGAGCGATTTACAATTAATGAACAAACGGGGGGTTGCAAAAATAAGTTATATAAAAAAAATTGAAAATATATTTGTTTTTTTTTAATTTGGTTTCCTCCCAATAAGCGCTACTTTAACATCTATAGATCGATGATTTTTACAAATGAAGCTATCCGGGATCCAAAAATAGGTGGCGATCGTGCCATTCCTTGGTGTTCTCGAGTACACACCGGGTGACAAGTATCACCAAGGCGGGCACGTCGGGCAAGCCACAAGGTCAATACAACAAAAGAACGGGGTTGCTTCGGTTGTCGGAATAATGAGTAGTCGACCACCCAAACGTGATCGTCCCAAAATGGGTCAACGTACTCCTTTATCTCCCCGAACTTCATCTCCTCTCTCTCGAATTTAGAAGTAGTAGTAGTCGGCCTCGAGAGAGAAGGATCCAACATATCCCCCGCTACCTCTTCGACCTCCTCTTGTTCAAGTAGCAATAAAGCGTCAGATGGTTGCAAAAGAGGCTCGATTAACTCCACATCCTCCAAAACCGGCACAACTTCATCGTTACCTCCAAAAGCAAGTAAACTCAACACTCCAAGTGACGTTGGAGACCCCATAAGTGACTCCCTCTCACTTCCTACTACATCATCTTTGTAAAACACGAGAGGGGTAACGCCGACTTTCGACCCTTTATCCTCGCCCTCTAACTCCACCTCCGTGCACACCTCTTCCAAAAGTCCGTCAAAAGTCGCATTGCCAACAACAATGGTGGGAACCACCACATCGAAGATGGGCATCTCGTCAAGACACGGTCTTTTAAGCTCGTCCACATCGTTGGCAATTTGCTCTACTTGAGTCTCCATGCGAGCAAGGCATTCATCAAATTGTCGAATCGCCTCCATTTATTAAACGAGTTGCATCAAATATAAATTAAAGATTGCTTGAAAGTAATTAGTTTTTAATGACATTAATTAAAACTAATTAACAACATTGCATAAAATAAAATCTACTAAACGAAAAAGGCTTGCAATTGAAAGAGATGACATGGAGGGAAACTAAAAGCTTGAAATCTAAAAAAGTCAAAAGCATTAAATATGAGACAAGACAAATTTACCTAAGAGGAAAAGTTCATGCATCTTTCAAAGTTCAAAATCTTGTCTATCTAAAAGATGTAAAAAGCTTGAAATTGAAAGCATCCATGGAGTTTTGTTAGAAAAAGAGAACAACAAGCTAGGGAATGAAAACGGGAAATTGAAATGATTGCTAAGAACACCTAAACCTAACTACACTAACTACTAAACTAGCTAAACTACATTAACTAAGGATTTAAACTAGGGTTTATTATGAAAGAGTAAAGGAAATGCTTGGAGGAAATGGAGCAAGCCCCCAAATTCCACCAAGGAAGGGTTGTTTTTTTGTGGATAATGGGTGGGAATCATATATGAGTAGATAATGGGCACAATGGTCTTTTTTTATGCCAAAATCACATATCCTCAGCGTTTCAGTTGATCGACCGGAAGTGAAGTCGATTGATTGTCATGTTCAAACGCCACAGCTTCTGCCGAGCAGTCGATCGACTGAAATATATACGGAATCAGCCATCGATATCTGCATATGAAACCTAGCCCTTCCTCTTGGATTTCATTTGGCTTTTCATTTGTATAATTTAAAATTCTTTTCCGAGAGTTATGGGCTCCGCACCAAAACCTGCCACAAGCGACGCCATGGCGCACTGTCTCCACTTAAAGTTGCTTTTTACCATTTCTAAACTCAGAATTCAGGATTGTTGTAAACACAAGAGTCGTATACCTTTACAGGAGCTTTCCAATGATATAAGGTGGAAGTAAATGGCACAAGTGGTTTTTGAGTTATGCTTGTATTACAGCAACTGATATATCCACCGAGCGAATGCGTGAGGTGACAATGAATATGGCTATATTTCTCGTCATTTCCGGTCGATCCTCGCACCAAAGATATGTCGTGGATTGGAAATGTGTTTATCAGGTTTTAATCATCTTCCAACCTCATCGTGGGCCCACTTTGACCAAAGTTGACCTTCAAAACAAAAACTAATAAAAAAAAACTAAGAAAATATAAGAAAAACTACTTAAAAAAAAGAAAACATTAGAAAACCTAAAACTAATAAAATAGGCCAAACCGAATCCTAATACACATAAATGCGAGCAAAACACCTGCAAACGCAACAAAAAAAGGTAACGAAAATGCGTACAAAAAAGTACAAATCAATCACCCCACACTTAGAATGATTGCTTGTCCTCACGCAATACTAATTTAGAATTACAAAACTACTCCCGGATGATCCTAAACTAATGCACAAACCTAATTCGAGACGTCGTGTGCTAAAATTATTGTTAACTTGGCTAAAAGGACGACAATGATGTGTTGAAAAATAAAGTTTAGATCGACTCCCGAAACCTAAAAGTACTAGGTAACCCTCCAAGTCGGTCCCCTCGTCCTTGCCCCGGAAAAGGTCTATCCATGGTCGAACCGTTAATCGGCTCCCTACTAGCCCCGATCGTCCATAACTCTCTTTAACAAACAAAATCTAAAAAAGGAAAAAGAGGAGTTTATTACTTAATAACTACAAAGGATTTATAACTTATCCTTGTTTATTCATCATATTTCTCTTTTTTTTTTTTTTTTTTTCGATTTTTTTATTTTGTTTTTTTTTTTTATCGGATATTTTTTTTTGGTACCCAATGAGATGAGGAACTTAAGTACAAGAGATATACAAAGAGAAATTAACAACTCCGATCGTACGTTGCTACTAGCAACTTACAATGTTTTCGATCAAGCACATGGAACAATTGACGACTCCAAAATACAAAACAAAATCCTATAGTGAGTGTTCGACGACGAGGCTAGTTGAGGCACTAGTTCTAACTGATCTCAAGGATAGCACGAAGCTAAAGCCGAACAAAGTTCCCAAAGAGTTAAGCCACCTAAGTCCACTACATCTGATCGACAATCTAAACTCACTAACCAAATCATCAAAACCGCGTCATTTCGCAAAGGTTCCAAGCAAAAATAACATGCACGCTTCTCAAATTAACATAATAAGGCATGTAACAATTTAAAATTCTAAGACGAACCCTAAACACCCCAAACATAAAACCTAGTAATATCCTCATTGCATATTAAGCTAAGTAAAGAGGTAAAAAGTGTAAGGAAAAGAGAACGCCCCTATTTACGAGCTTGTGTTGACGCGTTGTGTATAAGTCCTCTCCGGGATTCGAGGCGAGCGATCTACAATTAATGAACAAACGGGGGGTTGCAAATACAAGTTATATAAAAAAAATTAAAAATCTATTTATTTTTTTTTTAAATTTGTTTTCCTCCCAATAAGCGCTACTTTAACGTCTATAGCTCAACGATTTATACAAATGATGCTATCCGGGATCCAAAAATAGGTGGTGATCGTGCCATGCCTTGGTGTTCTCGAGTAGACACACCGGGTGACAAATATCACCAAGGCGGGCACGTCGGGCAAGCCGAAAGGTCAATACAACAAAAGAACAGGCTTGCTTCGTTGGTCGGAAAAGTGAGTATTCGACCACCCAAACGTGATCGTCCCAAAATGGGTCAACGTACTCCTTTATCTCCCTAACCGTCATCTCCTCTCTCTCAAATTTAGAAGTAGTAGTAGTCGGCCTCGAGAGAGTGGGATCCAACACATCCCTTGATACCTCTTCCACCTCCTCTTGTTCAAGTAGCAATAAAGCATCCGATGGTGGCAAAAGAGGCTCGATTAACTCCACATCCTCCAAAACCGACACAACTTCATCGTTATCACCAAAAGCAAGTAAACTCAACACTCCAAGTGCCATTGTTGACCCCATAAGTGACTCCCTCTCACTTCCCACTACATCATCTTCGCAAAACCAGAGAGGGGTGACTCCGACTTTCGAACCTTCTCCTCACCTTCTAACTCTACCTCCGTGCACACCTCTTCCAAAAGACCGTCAAAAGTTTCATTGCCAACAAAAATGGTGGGAACCACCAACATCGAAGATGGGCATCTCGTCAAGACATGGTCTTTTAAGCTCGTCCACATCGTTGGAAATTTTCTCTACTTGAGTCTCCATGCGAGCAAGGCATTCATCCAATTGTCGAATCGTCTCCATGAGCTCGGATGAGAGTGGCTCAAAGTCCGGGAGTTGGGGCATAGGTGAATCTTGAAAAAATGAGGTATAAGGGTCATCGCTCAAAGTATACGAACTCGAGGTGGGTAGATTGTAAGAATCGTAGCTCGAAGAATACGAATCATAGTTTGATGGAGCATATGAGTCAAAGTGCGGGTAAGTAAAAGGTGGGGCGAGTTGAGCATATGGATCGTCAAAACCCGGATCATAAGAATCAGGAGTCGGTGCATACAGATCTATGCTCGGGTTATGGGGATATGAAATCGGGGGAGAATATGGATGATTTGGGCCGAAATAATTAAAAGAGTGGGCCCATTCTTTACAGATCGAAGCATACGGGTCATCATATGTCGAGGGGACCCGATAGCTTGGGGGAGTGTTGTACGGATTTGGATACTCGGGAGTTCGGATGTAAGAGTTTAGACAATTGGGAGTTTGGATATAAGGTTCGTCGTATGGCAAACTAGTTCGGTAGTTTGCCATCCTCGGCCGGATCAATCAAGCGGGGAGGCATCCTTTGATTGTCGTGAGTGTGGGCGAGCGGCATCGGGCTTCCCAAATGGGTAACTTACAAACACAACACTGAACAAAGGATTACGAGCATCGAAAGTAAAAGAAAATTCTAAATTAACTACCAACTAAGATAACAAAAGAAATAATTAAAAACACCATTAGCCTTAATCTAGCCCCAACAACGGCGCCAAAATTTGATCGAAGATTTCTTAGCACTCTAATAAATCATCTCCTCAATAATACGGAGTCGATTGTAGAGCGGTAAGGTTTTCTCGAGTCGTGTCTCTCGAGGATAGATGTAATCGGCAATCGGTGGTTTTACTTACTCTCTTGTTAAACTTAATCTAACTATTCTACACTAGTAAAGCATTAATCATTGAGTGGATTTTGATGTTTATGCTAAAGTTTGAATTTAAAAGGAGACTTTAATTAAAAGTGATTTAAATGAAAATGATGAGAATGAGGGTTTAAGGTGTTCGGTTCGTCTCCACAATCAATCGGTTTTTGTCGAGCACTTAATCCACGATTCGGGGTTGTCAATCCCGAATGTCGATCAAGTGTTGGGTTCGTCGATCCCAATTCTCGGGTTTGTCAATCCAGAGTCTCGAAAAATTCTGATTAATGGTTCTAAATGAACTTAAACCCTAAACCCGTAATTTCTAAACGAGTTGCATCAAATGTAAACTAAAGATTGCTTGAAAGTAATTAATTTTTAATGAAATTATTTAAAACTAATTAACAACATTGCAAAAATTGAAATCTACTAAACTAAGAAGGCTTTCAATTGAAAGAGAAGACATGGAGGGAAACCAAAAGCTTGGAATTTAAATAAGTCAAAAGCATTAAATATGAGACAAGACAAATTTACCAAAGAGGAAAAGTTCATGCATCTTTCAAAGTCCAAAAGCTTGTCTGTCTAAAAGATGTAAAAAGCTTGAAATTGAAAGCATCCATGGAGTTTTGCTAGAAAAAGAGAACAACAAGCTAGGGAATGAAAAGGGGAAATTGAAATGCAAAGAACAACAACACAAACTAAATCTAAAAACCAACAAAACTTTAATAACAACAATAGATAATAGCAACACAAGAAGGTAAGGGAAACGAAAACTACCAATTACATTAAACACCAAACAAGAACTTCAAATGTAGATTACAACCTTAAAAAGCAACCAAGAACCACAAGTGAAGGATATGTCACCTTATCCCACACTTGATAAGAACACCTAAACCTAACTACACTAACTACTAAACTAGCTAAACTACATTAACTAAGGATTTAAACTAGGGTTTATTATGCAAGAGTAAAAGAAATGCTTGGTGGAAATGGAGCAAGGCCCCAAATTCCACCAAGGAATGGTTGTTTTTTTGTGGATAATGGGTGGAAATCATATATGGGTAGATAAGGGGCAAAATGGTCTTTTTCTTTTGCCAAATCACATATCCTCAGCGTTTCAGTCGATCAACTGGAAGTGCAGTCGATCGACTGCCATGTTCAAATGCCCCAGCTTCTGCCGAGCAGTCGAGCGACTGAAACTCGGTCGATCGACTGAAATATATACGGAATCAGCCATCAATGTCTGCATATGAAATCTAGCCCTTTGTCTTGGATTTCATTTGGCGTTTGATTTGTATTAATTAAAATTTTCTTCACAGAGTTATGGGCTTCGCACCAAAACCTGCCACAAGCGATGCCATGGCGCACTGTTTCCACTTAAAGCTGCTTTTTTCTATTTTTAAACTCAGAATTCGGGATTGTTGTAAACACAAGAGTTGTATACATTTATCTGAGATTTCCAATGATATAAGGTGGAGGTAAATGGCACAAGTGGTATTGGAGTTATGTTTGTATTACGACAACTGATATATCCACCGAGCGAATGCGTGAGGTGACAATGAATATGGCCACATTTCTCGTCATTTCCGGTCGATCCTCGCACCAAAGATATGTCGTGGATCGGCAATGTGTTTCTCGGGGTTTAATCATCTTTCGACCTCGTCGTGGGCCCACTTTGACCAAAGTTGACCTTCAAAACAAGAACTAATAAAAAAAACTAAGAAAATATAAGAAAAACTACTAAAAACAAAGAAAATACTACAAAACCTAAAACTAACAAAATAGGCCAAAACGACTCCTAATACCCATAAATGCAAGAAAAACACATGCAAACGCAACAAAAAAGGTAACAAAAATGCGTACAAAAAAGTACAAATCAACCACCCCACACTTAGAATGATT
>BMAC01000126.1:47168-87800 GCA_014905375.1 Phtheirospermum japonicum | reverse complement strand
GTAGAGAGCCGATTAACGGTTCGACCGTGGATAGACCTTAGCCGGGGCAAGGGCGAGGGGACCGACTTGGAGGGTTACCTAGTACTTTTAGGTTTTGGTAGTCGATGTAAACTTTCTTTGTCAAGACATCTTTGTCGTCCTTTTAGCCGAGCTAATGAGCATTTTAGCATACGACGTCTCGAATTAGTTTTATGCATTAGTTTAGGATCATCCGGGGGTAGTTTTGTAATTCTAGATTAGTATTGCTTGAGGACAAGCAATCATTCTAAGTGTGGGGTGGTTGATTTGTACTTTTTTGTACGCATTTTGGTTACCTTTTTGTGTCGCATTCGCGTGTGTTTTGCTTTCTTTCATAGGTATTAAGAGTCGTTTTGGCCTATTTTGTTAGTTTCAGGTTTTTGTAGCCTTTGTGCGATTTTTAGTCGTTTTTCGTACTTTTTCACCCTTTTTCGTATTTTTGGCCGTAGGATGACCAAGCGGGTCTCGTGCACGCTCGGAGCATCCCACTTGACTCGAATCGGAATGGAAAATCAAGGAAATACAGCGTGAATGAGGAGCGACAAACCGGCTGACGTTTAGAGCGAAACGAGAAAATCGAGCCGGAGCAGCCGAGCCAGTCGGTCGACTGGCCTGTAGTCGATCGACTGATAGTCCAGTTGATCGACTGACTCAGCCAGGATCAACTGGACCTTCGACTGTATTCCAGTGAGGTTGGCCGATTTGAAAGCAGTCGATCGACTGGACTTAGTCGATCGACTGCCAGTCGATCGACTGAGACGCAGTCCAGATTCGTGATTTTATCCCATTTTGATGATTTTGCCCCTGCGTTTTTGTATAAATAATCCCAGCTCTCCTACCTTATCCATCCCCTCGGTTGAATTTGGGGCTTGGCTCCATGTCTTCCAAGCTTTTCTTTCGCTTTTGATCCCTAGTTTATAAATCCTTAGTTTAGTGTAGTTAGCTTAGTAGTTAATCTAGTTTAGCTTAGTAGTTAGTTAGTTACTTTTAGTTGTTCTTGGCAAGTGAGGGAGAGGGTGACACCTCCTTCAATTGTTGAATTGGGATTGACGACCTCAATACTTAATCGACAATTTGGGATTGACAACCCCGAATTGTGGATTAAGTGCTCGGCAAAAACCGATTAATCCTGGAGACGAACCAAATAACCTAAACCCTCATTTCATTTAAATCCTTTTTAATTAAAGTCTCCTTTTAAATTCAAGCTTTAGCATAAAACTCAAACCAAACCAATGACATAATGCTTTCTTAGGAGTAATTAGTGTAATTTAGTTTAACAAGAGAATAACTAAAACCACCAACCGCCGATTATATCTATCCTCGAGAGACACGACTCGGGAAAGCTTACCGCTCTACAATCGACTCCGTACTATTGCGGAGAAGATTTCTTAGAGTGCTAAGAATTCTTTGATCACAGTGGATACAAGTTGGAAATGATGGTCGAAGCTAAGGATTCTAAAGAAGAGACTGAGGACGTGGCTACTAAAGATAGATTCTGGAAGACAAAATGTCGTCAGCCCTCAAAATACATGAGTCGAGAATGAAAATCTCTCTCACTCGCTGAAGTGTATTTTTTCGTGGTTTTAGAGATTAAAGGTTCATTTGGCTCGGTATTATCAAAAATCGATTCATTTGTAGGATTCAATGTGTTTCTAGCTCGAAAAATAAAAGGAAAATGGATATAAAGCAAATAAACTATCTAAACTAAACTAGAAATTGGAATTGCATGTTGGTCGGATGCCTCTTCGTGGCCTCAATATGTAAATGCAAAGCAATAATGAAAATAAGCAAGAAAATACAATGTTTCACCAAGTACAAGCATGCATGCACAAGGTATAACTATGCATAAAAACTCAAATAATGTAAATTTTCTAAAATTGAAAGCACAACTAGAAAGAGCAATGAAAACTAATGAGAAAGTTTAAAACTTTAAGGGAAACGGCAAGCAACAAAGAGTAGATCTAAAATTTAACCTAAAACTATGCATGAAAATTAAATTGCAAATAAATCACAAGAACAACTCAAAATCAAGATGATCCAAGACTTGATCTATGATCTAGATGTGTCACTCATCTATATTCCATATTCAATTCTTAAGATCTAACAAGAAATCAAGGTGCTAAGAAAAAAAGCATAACATGAAGAACAAGCATGAAAATGAAGAACAAAGCATGGAAATAAAGCATAAAACATGAAATTGAAAGGAAACTTACTTGATTTAAGAAATGAAACAAATCTTGAATGTAATTGCATCAAAAGTAACAATCCAAAGGAGTATTTGGATTCTTCTTAGGCTTACAAACCCAATGAGGTACTTGAAATTAAATCTAATCTAGAAAAGGAAATTACATCAAGGCTTGAAATTGAATTTAAATACTAAGGAACAGAGAATTATCCAATATCTTGAGAATAATTTTGATCCCAAACCCAATTTAGGGTTGGGAAGGGAGTTATTGTTTAAATGGTTCAAGGTGTGGTCTTTATATAGATGTTTGTTGGGGTAAAAATGTCAAAAACACCAAAATTCCCGCAGCCCTCAGCATTGCAGTCGATCGACTGCAGGGTGTGTCGATCGACTGCAGGGCAATCGATCGACTCCTCTGCTCGCAAAATGTTTGCTACTGCCTGGCAGTCAATTTGGAGCTCTTTAAGTTGATCTGTGACCATTCGATCGATCACCAGTCAATTTGGCAGTCGATTTGAAGCTTTTCAGTTGATCCTGGATGCTTTTGGCTCGAATTTCTCGTTTTTCGGTCCAAAACGTCCACCGAGTGAATACAATCCTTTTTGCCACATACAAAATAAGAATTCAAACTTAAAAACCCAATAATAGCACAAACACCTCACACTTCGTACACTTTAAATCAAAAAGAAAACTAACAAGAAAAGGACATAAGAACTAGAATAAATGACTCAAAACGACTAAAAACAACGCTAAACTCTAACTAGAAATACTAGGAAAAACACAAAAATTACATGCAAAACAACTACCCCACACTTATCTGTTTGTTCGTCCTCGAACAACGAAAATAACTGAGAGTGTACATGCAATGAACATTATGTAAAAAGAAAAATCCTTGTGCTTATCCTTATTTATAAGATGAAAGTATCAACATAAATTAGCTATCGTCAAGCATTGATCGTATTACTCTTTCTCAAATGCAAGCCAAATCGATGACTTCCTTACAAATAGACTTTTGAGGGTGTTCGCTCAAATCGCTCGAGTGTATATAGGACTTGTTTACGCTCAAGTCGGTCAATACATGCGCCTTGTCAAGATTTCACAAATCGGATGCTCAAAATTAGTGACAGTACATGACCAAACAAGAATCGAAAGAGGTCTTAATTATGGGTTGTAATGTTGGCTCTTTGGTAAGGTATGGAATATTTGGATATAGTGGCTAACACACGATCAAACATAATCAATAACACACAAAATCCTAATTTCTAACACCCGAAGCTTATGATCGCTTCACCCTTCCCAAATCACCAAACTCTCAATCGAAATCCTTTCTTCTTTCACACTCTTCCCCGACTTTTATTTCACAACACTTAGAAGCTTTATGAATTTGATTCTTTTCACTAAAACTAGGCCTTTTTGAATTGGGCTTTTCGCTTGAGCGCACGCTTTATCACTTTTCGTGATTTGTGTTGGAGTATTATTCTATTTTTTTTCTTTTTTTTTTGTATAAGCCACTCAAAACCTAAAACCCTCAATTGATTTCCTATACATTCCAAGTCAACTAACAACATACCCCCTCACCTCACAATTATGAAGAGATAAGAGCTAAAATTGAGCTTGGCTAACAAGAGATGGGACTTAGGCTCAAGGGGGCTCATTTGGGATTTTTAAAGTAGCTTAAATATATGGATATGGCCGGAACAAGGGTGATATATGTGCCTCGAGGTCATTATCAAATTCAATCATGTATGAGCAAAATCAAACCTCCTCAATGCAATTTCCATAAAAATGCAAGCAAGCCGATAAACTACTCACTAGTTTGCACCTATTCGGGAGAAAAATCCAAAGAGCTTTTAGAGTGTTGAAATCTTTTCACGAGTAAATGTTGATTATATATATATATTTGGACGAAGCACAAAAATTCAACCCCTCACACAAGAGGCCATAAACATGTAAATACCCGACAAGTAAACTATTCAAACTTTCAAGTATGTGGAGTTGTTAAACAATGTAATAAAGACACAAAAGACACAAAAATCGACTCAACCATTTAAATGCGCAAATAGTAAGCGTCACTTCGCCAAGAATGCATCACTTTGCCAAGGCTCGAGTTAAGAACAACAAAACATGCTTGATAAAAACCCGGACCCTAACCACCTACCCACCCCACACTTAAACCATACATTACGCGCATTTTAATGAAAACCAAGTAAAAGGAGGGTGAATAGAAACTTCCTTAACCGAGCGAGTTGTGGTCGAGCTCGATGGGGTCCACCTAAGCATCTAAGCAATCCGAGTGAACATCGAGTATGTATAGTATCTCCTGGCTTCATGAATGCTACTCACTTATCCAATCGCCGAAGGTTGATGTTGAAAAACAACACACTATACAAGAAAGTCGCACAAAATTAAAAACTCAAGAAAACATGTACAATAATCTCAACAAAATATTTTTTTTTGTTTTTCAATTTTTCAAATGTTTTTGGATTTTCATTTTAAGAAGAAAGAAAGAAAATAAAAGAAATAAACGAGAAGAACTTGGGTTGCCTCACAAGAAGCGCTTGTTTTACGTCATTATCTCGACGTACTCAATTTTTGGTCAAGGTGGGAAGATAACGGGAGGGTCCACCAAAACAATCTCCTCTTTATCTGGAGGATCCACTCTTTGGAACGTCCTTGGCGCATTGCATAGCTCAAATAAGATCCGCCAAAAAGCAAACGTTCCAAGCGGGCAATCGAGACTTGTCTCGGCTAGGTCCTCGAGTGGAATGGTGGTTTTGAAGTGCCCCGACGACTCGTCAAGAAAGCAAAAGGAATATTGGCTGGCTAGCTTGTTTAATCTTTTATCGAAAAATGGGGGAGGGAAATGATCTCTCTTGGTAGCCACTTTCAACTTCTTAAAATCGATCAACGTCCTCCAACCCATTGTATCCCTCTTGGCCAACAACCCTCCTTCTTCATCTTCAAGAACTAACAAGCCTCTCGTCTTGGGCACCAAATCAATGGGCTTTACCCACTCGCTTTTGGACATGACGAACATAAACCCCTCCAATAACAACCTCCAAATCCCGGCTCTCACCATTTCATCAAAAGCCAAATTCAAGGGGCTAACTCCCTCAATCACTCCCGGTATCGAATCAATAGAACTCTAAAGAACATCAAGCCCTTTAACCGTCCTCCCTTCTTCCTCTTCACCTTGATTTGAATTTTCTAATATGGTAATCGGTTTGCTCTCCTCTTCCTCCAAATAAGTATGTGTTAGCTAGAACAAATCACCGCTCCCTTCAAGGTACTCTTCAAGCTCTTCAATCTTAGCATCAGTAACCTCCACCTCCCCCTCCCAAAAGTCGTTGTTGCCCTCAACGACCCATAAACACTCTTTGTCACACAAGTCTTGGGTACGTTGGAGTACAACAGATTCATCGTTAAGAACAAGGGGCTCAACAACCTCACAACAATCCTCAATAAAAACTTCCGGGCTAACCTCCCCCTCATGGTCCATTTCCTCCATAGAAGCTTGGTCGATCAACTCTTGGGCCATGACCATGCTTAAGCAAACCCCGAGATAAGCTTGATGGAAAGGGTATAGGGTAATATGGAATATTATTTGCACAATTGAGGAGGGTAGAATCGGGAGGAGTAAGAATACTCGTAATAGAAACCACCTCCACCTTGAACGGTGGGACAAGCTCGTTATCCACCAACCCACACTTATCGAGGATCGTGACCACAAGAGGATGCGAAGGTTGGCTTGGCAATTCGGCTCCCTTATTTGCAAGCTTCAACATATTCACATCACTTTCTAATTGCTCAAGTGTAGTGCATAATCTATTCGTCGAAGCCTCAAGAGCGGTGAGCCGAGCCTCAAATGACATCGACATAGCTTGCAATTATTGCATGATCAACATTAGATTTGGATCGGAGGCCGGCGGTGGAGCATTCATCGGAATATCGAAGGTGTAAGGGGCATTTTGGTCATTGGAGCTCAAACCTCTGAAGTACGCATACGGATCGGGATTTTGAGTACTATTATTGGCATTAATCGGGCTATGATTGAAATTGTAGGCATGAGGACTTCGGGATTTGGAAATTGGCCACACACATTCCCATTCGGAGTCACAAAGCCATCATTAGACATGCTCGTGAATTTATTGGAGCACTATAACCATACGGGCCAGAAGTCGAGGCTTGCGCGTTCGGATAGGAATTCGGAACTCCATAACCACCCAAGCAACCATTAACGCCCGAGAAACTATCAAACCCAACATGGTTTACACCATGCCCTCCCATGCCGAATTGCCCATAATCAAAACCACCATTGGCAACGTTGTTTGCACCATGCCCTCCCACGTTTCCAAGGCCATTATACATCATTACAATCCTGACATGGTTTGCTCCATGACCTCCCATGTCAGGAATATATCCACCATAGCTATATGTACCTATCATACTTAACAAAAATGTCAAATAACAAAGCAAGCTAAAAATGCAATGAAACTACAATCAAATCGAAAGCCTTAACCAAGCCGAGTCGCAACGACGCCATTTTGAAGTGTAGCTTTTCGATGTTTTAGAAATTAAAAGTTCATTTGGCTCGGTATTATAGGAAATTGATTCGCTTGTAGGATTCAATGTGTTTCTAGCTCGGAAAATAAAAGGAAAATGAAAATAAAGCAAATAAACTATCTAAACTAAACTAGAAATTGAAATTGCATGTTGGTCGGATGCCTCGTCGTATGCCTGAATATGTAAATGCAAAGCAATAATGAAAATAAGCATGCATGCACAACGTATGCATGCACAACGCATGCATGCACAACGCATGCAGTGTTTCACCAAGTACAAGCATGCATGCACAACGTACAACTATGCATAAAAACTTGAATAATGCAAATTTTCTAAAATTGAAAGCACAACTAGCAAGAGCAATTAAAATTAACAAGAAAGTCTAAAACTTCGCCCACGCCGCCCAATTGCCGTCGCCGAGCGCCGATCACCGACAACCGAAGGAGGAGCGTGCTGCGCCAATCCTGATGTCTGGAAAAGGAGAAGAAAATCGCTCGGGCCTGGAGAGATAGAGAGACGCCCGAACGCCGCCACCCTAGTCGCCGATGTTTCCCCGCCAAATTTCTGGTGCCATGCCGCTGCGCCGATTGCCGATTGCTGCTGCGCTATTTTCTGGTTCTGGAAGAAAGAAAGAAAGGGGCAGACGAGATTTAAGCCTCAAGGGCTGGGTTGTGCCCTTTTATACCCAGCCCATTTTCCAGAAATTACAGATTAACACCAGGAGCTTTATCACCTTTTCGATTAACCCCCATACCTTTGCCATCCTTCCAATTCAACCCCTCAGCTTGCCAAAAACCTCAATCCATCCCCAAACTTTTTATAAAACTACATTCCAGTCTATTATTATTATTATTATTTTTTATTATTATTATTATTATTATTAATATTATTATTATTATTATTATTACTATAAATTTTAAATATGAAAGTACTAATTAAAGATATTTTCAAATTGATTAGGTGACGAGCAATACGGAACTTAGGAATTCCACTACGTGCATCTCACTCGATTTTCCACGACATTTTTACGAGCTAGGGACCACCGACTTATTTTATGCTAAATTCTATTTCTCAATATCGTGCAATGTGTATCATGTAATCTTGAGTACGACTTATTTCTAAAATCGACTTATACAGCCAAGGGTCATTCCCAAAATGCTATCCACGAATTAAAATCGGTAACCGTATAAGTTGTTATCACGTTTTAGTTGCAGTCAAAGTAACTTCTAAAATTACCATGAAATTAGAACCGGTGACCGTTACAAGTTGTCATCGTGTTTCTAGCTGCGCAGTCAAAGTCGACATCCTTCTAAAACCCATGAATTAGAACCGGTAGCCGTTACAAGTTGTTATCGCGTTTCTAGCTGCAGTCAATGTCTACGTTTTACTAAATTGCTATTCTATGATTTCTATGATTCAATGTGCTCTTTGTGAGGTTTATGATTTACGTGAGATATGTCGGTGTAACTATTGAGTACGTTGAGCTCATCCCAGATCAACGACGTATTTTTCAGGTACAAATGAAGATATCGAATGAAAGGGAAACGAGGAGGGGAATGAAAACTCTTGATGTTGGGTTTTATGTTTTAACTCTTGTTTTACGTTTTAAATAAAAGTCAAACTAGACATAAAGCATACTATGGTTAGCAATTTCCATTGTTGGTAACTCGGTTACTTATATTATGGATATTTCCGCTGCGTATTTCTTGAACGTTTTGAAAAATGTGAATCTTCTATGTTAAAAATCGTGACAATTAGACATTTATTGTGACGCAAAGATTTCTCCATTTAATTATTTAAAAATATAAATAATTTTTCGACTAAAGTGAAATCGGGGCGTTACAATCCAAGACTTGATCTATGATCTAGATGTGTCACTCATCTAAATTCCATATCCAATTCTTAAGATCTAACAAGAAATCGAGGTGCTAAGGCAAAAAGCATAACATGAAGAACAAGCATAGAAATGAAGAACAAAGCATGGAAATAAAGCATAAAACATGAAATTGAAAGGAAACTTACTTGAATTAAGAAATGAAATAAAGCTTGAATGTAATTTCATCAAAAGTAACAATCCAAAGGAGTATTTGGATTCTTCATAGACTTACAAACCAAAGAAGGTGCTTGAAGTTAAATCTAATCTAGAAAAGGAAATTACATTAAGGCTTGAAATTGAATCTAAATACTAAGGAAAAGAGAATTCCAATATCTTGAGAGAAAATTTGATCCCAAACCCAAGTTAGGGTTGGGAAGGGAGTTGTTGTTTTAATGGTGCAAGGTGTGGGCTTTATATAGTTATTTGTAGGGGTAAAAACATCAAAAACACAAAAATTCCCGCAGCCATCAGCATTGTAGTCGATCGACTGCAGGGGGTATCGATCAACTGCAGGGCAGTCGATTGACTGCTCTGCTCGCAAGATGTTGGCTACTGTCCGACAGTCGATTTGGAGCTCTTTCAATCGATCCGTGACCAGTCGATAGACCACCAGTCAATTTGAAGCTTTTCAGTCGATCCTAGATGCTTTCGATTCTAATTTCTAATTTTTCGGTCCAAAACGTCCGCCGAGTGAATACAATCCTTCTTGCCACCTACAAAACAAGAATTCAAACTTAAAAACCCAAAAATTGCACAAACACCTCACACTTCGTACACTTTAAATTAAAAAGAAAACTAACAAGAAAAAGACCTAAGAACTAGAATAAATGACTCAAAACGACTAAAAACAGTGCTAAACTCTAACTAGAAATATTAGGAAAAACACAACAATTACATGCAAAACACTCGCCAGCGAAGCATGTGATTTCAAGAAACATTTTACATTTCAGCGCTTCTAAAAGACCGACAAATTTCGGAGAGACCAGTAAGACTCATTTAGCTCCTGGACAAAAATAAATTCACAATAAGCATCTTAAAATGCCGAGTCCTCGGGAAAACATTTATGAAAAGTTTGAAAATGTCTCCTCTTCAAGAGGCGGTTCGAAATCACCGATATTGAATCTTGACATTGGTCCTACCAGTGGTGGGAGAGGTAATAGATATCGAGGATTCAACAAAAAACCCAACATGGCGACACCTGGAATTGGTATGTTTTATTCCAACATATTTTTTTGGTGATCTTTTCGTTTTGTGCAAAAAATAAAATTTACTATGACTAGTAACATTTAGAAATATATATAACTTGTCAATTTTTCTTTTGATTTGATTTGGTTTATTTCTTATATTTATCTTTGATTGATTTTGCTTTTAATTAATTAGAATGTTGTCAATGTGTTGTTTTTTGCAGGAAAGAAGACGACGTTCGGTGACGATTAGTCAGATGAAATTCGGATGATGGACATAGGATCATGACTCCAGCAGCACTGACTGACAGCGTTGATTTTGTAAAATCATATCCCTTTGCGCATTTATATTTTGGATATTCATATTTCGGATATTATGGGTCCGTATTGGGTGATTATTGTTTAGATATTTTGGATATCACGTGTGTTTTTGTTGTTTGGCATTTTTGGTATGATGTGCTTTAGATATTGTTGTTTGTTATTTTGAATATTGGCATTTGAATTTGTGGATATGTTGCGTATTTTGATATATAGTTTGGGTTATCTTTCAACTTTTGGTTATTTTGTGAATTATTTGGTGTGAATTTGAATGAAAATTTAAGAATTCAAAAATAAAAAATACATTGAAAATGATACCAACGGATTACTTCTGTTGGTAAAATAGAGACGGACACTAAAATCACCAACGGAAACTCGCCGTTGTCATTTATGAAGGGGTTAGTTCTGTTGGTGTATTCATAATTACCAATAGATTAATTCAGTTGTTAATTTACCTATGAAATAATTCAGTTGTTCATTTACCAATGGAATTGTTCCGTTGGTAAAAATAGCAACAAATTATCTGTTGGTAAATTTACTAAAAGATAACCTTCCGTTGGCAAAATTTACCATCAAGCCTTATACCAACAAATATTTTCGGTTGGTAATTTATTGGTAAAATTAATTACTAACAGAAATTATTTATTACCAACATAATAATTTGTGGGTATTTTCCAGTTTTCTTGTAGTGACATCTGGTGGGAGTGTGAGATACAAGGATCGACTAGTTGCAAGATGGTTCACACAGAAGGAGGGGGTTGACTATAATGAGATATTCTCATCAGTGGCCAGATACACTTCCATTAGAGTGTTACTAGCAATGGTTGCACAACAGGATTTAGAACTTGCAACTGGATGTAAAGACAGTTTTTCTACATGGAATGCTCGAATACGATATCTACATGACTCAGCCAGAGGGGTTCCAGGTTCCGGGTAAGAAAGATTATGTTTGCAAGTTGAAGAGGTCCTTATATTGGCTAAAGCAGTCTCCAAGGCAGTGGTATAAGAGGTTTGATAGTTACTTGATCCAGTTGGGATACAATAGGATTCCACATGATTGTTATTTATATTACAACAAAGTTGATGATGGTTCCATGATCTATCTCGGTCTGTATGTGGATGATATGCTCATTGCTGTGAAGTCCATGTCTGATATTCAGAAGCTGAAGGATTTGCTCAGTGCTGAGTTCGATATGAAGGATTTGGGTGCTGCGAAGAAGATTCTTGGCATGGAGATATATAGGGAAAGAGAAAAGAAGAAGCTCTTTGTGTCACAGAAGAGTTACATTCTGAAGATCTTGTCTAAATTTGTATTGTTTACCGCCAAGCCTATTGATACCCCAAGTGCTACAAATATTCATTTATTCGCTCAATATACACCGAAGTCTGAAGTTGAGTAGGTGTACATGTCTCGAGTCCCATACTCTAATGCAGTAGGGAGTTTGATGTATGCTATGGTCTGCACTAGACCAGATCTTGAACATGCTGTGAGTGTTGTCAGCAGGTTCATTGGACGACCTCGAAAGGAGCATTGGCAAGCTGTAAAGAGGATTTTTCGTTATCTTAGAGGTACGTCTGATGTTGGTCTCTTGTATGGAGGTGATGCTCACGGTTCTGTGAATTGTTACTCTGACCCTAACTATGCTGGAGATGTTGATAGTAGAAGATTTATGACTGGTTATGTCTTCACTCTTGGTGGTTCTGTTGTTAGATTGGAGGCAACTTTACAGGCTACAGTTATTCTGTCTACAACTGAAGCAGAATATATGGCACTTATAGAAGCTGCTAAAGAGGGAATTTGGTTGAAAGGGCTTGTAGGTGATCTTGGTTTACATCATGATGAAGTTATTGTGTTTTGTGACAGTGTGAGTGCAATCTGTTTGACCAAGGACCAGGTCCATCATGAGAGGACCAAGCATATTGATGTGAGGTATTATTTTCTGAGGAATGAGCAGAGAATCAAGGTGATGAAAGTAGGTAATGCTAATAGTCATGCTGACATGTTCACCAAGCCCGTCCCACATAGAAAGTTTCGAAATTGTTTGGACTTGCTAAACGTCACAAGCTGTTAGGTTCTAAGGAGGGCAAATCTGAGGTAGAAAGGAGTTTGTTCATCTGGCATTGTAATGATGCATCTGCAAGGAAGATTCAAGTCAAGGTGGAGATTTGTTGATATGTCTTGAATCTCTCACTTCACCATGTTGTACGGGGTTCTCGCTGAGATTCATAATTTGTAACCCTAATCAATTAATAAAATTTATTTTTCTCTCTACCCGTAAATGTAGCTGATACGACACTAAAAATTCATGCTGGTAGTTATGGAAAGAGACCTCATTTCTTGAAATGAGCATTTCTTATGAGAGGTGGGCGAGCTAGTTTATAGAGTAACGACCTGGAGTATGAGGATGAGTTCTCATATAGGGTCGCGATCTCTTATGGTTTGATAGCTCGGCGTTATCTGTTAGCTCAATTATGGGCTTTATAATTAGGCCAAAATGGGCTAATATGGATGGTATTATGGGGTCCTGGCAGACTGTATTGAAAGAATCACAGGCCCAGGCCTATCTGTTAATTTAAGCGAGAAATTCATTACTTATGGGAACTTAGCATATAGGAGAAATCCTAATTAAAAGTCGATCACATTATTTATGGAATTGTGGTGGGAGAAGGAAACCCTACCTTTGGGAGCACTTCTCTTAACTCTATAAATGGGGTGCACGCCTCTCTTTATTTTTAAATTGTTTTATCGTGGTTTGAGCTCTCGGAAATATCTCTCGCACTCGCTAACTTAAGCATCAGAGGACCTTCATCGGGGCCGTCCACCGCCTTGGCTGAGGGTGTTGTTTCACAAGATCGGTTAGGTCGCCAGTAGGTTTTTTGTAGATCAACCAGGTCGCTGTGACGTAATTGGAAGCTATTCAGGTCCCTGATCTCAGATTTGAGGTTAGTACCCCTATTCTTGGTAACCCATCTTTTTGGTTTTATCAAGTGGCGCCGTCTATGAGAAAGAGGGACATCGAGTCCTTTAGCAAAAGACGTGAGAAATTTCATAAGAGCAACATGAATGAGCGAAGCATATAACCAAAGGTCTTGGATTTTGGTTTCGGATCAAACAAACTGAAGAAGAAGAGCAAGATGGCGGAAATCAATAAAGGAGAGCAAACGAAAGACGGACTGACACCTTCCCATGGAGAACAAGTGATTCAGAATCTAGGTGGCACACTGCCACCCTCGCCAAAGCAACAAAACAAAAAGGAACTTGAAGGAGATCCACAAGCGAAGACGCCGGAGGTTATTGCTCTAAAAACGGTTTATATATGGACGACGGAGTGGATATATCTACCTAAAGATAAGCCTTGTCAAATCAATAAGGGGTTGTTGGAAGGTCTTATGAATTTTGTACCCCCAGAAAAACAGGAAGAACTGAGCAAGTACCTAGCAGGCGAGCTGGGTACTCCGAAGTAGAAGGCTGGCAAGCCAAATGGTGGACAAGGAGAAGAATCGGTAACAAAAAAGATGAAACAAAGTGGAAGGTCACTGTCTCGGAGATCTTCTCACGGAAGGAAAAGCAGGGGTAATCGGGAACATGGAGATTCTTCCAGCTGTACTTTGTCCTCAGAATCTCACACCCACAAGTATAAGTACAAGAAAGTAGAGAAGTTGAAGATAGGACAAAAGCACTATAAACTTCGAGGCCCGCGGTATAGTAAGCATACCAGTGAGAGAGAGACGCAAACCTCAGGCACAGATGGTGAATCCCAATATAAATCATGTAAGAGCCGAGGAGGATACCATGAGGAGAACGACGAGAACGAGGTGGGAGTAGGGAATAAGGCGTTTAGAGATATGCAGGAGGCCTTATTAGCCTTACAAAGGCGGGAGGTAGGAGAAAATATTGGCTACGATAAGAGGTGAAGATTCAAGATTCCTCCATAGAATGGTACTCTCGTTACCATCATTTCCATGGAAATGTTTCCATGAGAACCTGATTTATCAGATTCAATCGCTAACAAGTCATTATGGTCTTCTTGCAGCCCGCGTCGTTCATTGGGACCAAAAGAGATGATTGGTCCTGATATATGTGGGCGTCGACTCACATTACCGACCTCCCACGTTCCCGGGCAAGCTGATTTGACAAGTTTCTTTCGGGCACTGTTGGTATCACCATCCGTAGGTCCGCCTGAAATCATGTTTATCCTTCCCTAGTTCCTTCTCGGACCATTATGTTCCTGATTTCCTTTCTACGGCTGTCTCTCGACCTGATTCTTAGGTGGATCTCTCGGCAATGGAGGGGGCATTAGTTGACTTAGTTCCCTTTATTCCCTAGGCTCTCTATCTTTGTAAATAACTTCCTTCAAATGCCCAGCTTTTATGAGCCTCTCAATTTCTTCTCTAAGATGGAGGGGGCATTGGTTGCCTGCACCTCTCCGTGGAGTGACCATAATTATTGTGAAACATACAAAAGAAACCCGATTTGGGATTAGTAGGGAGCTGCATGCGACTTTTCGGCCATTTTATGCCATTAGGTATCAGACGCTCCATGATAGTAAATACTTTAGCCCGAGGATAGATTAAGGGTGTAAAATCCTCGTTCCTCCAATTTTGCATATCTACTTCAGGTTTCTCCCTTACTGTGGGACTCGGGGTTAGGAGCCCGCGCACTACCCTTCTGGGTTCTCTTCTGACTTCCCTTCTTGAAATACTACCTCCGGTCTCCGCGACCTCCCCACCAATTCGCACACGGTGTTCCTCCTCAGCTTCCTCCACTTCTATATATTTGTTGCATCTCTCCAGGACCTCTTCTTATGTTCTTGCCACTTTCTTAACCAACGACCTGCGTAAGTCTTCCCTCCTCAACCCTTGATGTAAAGCTCCTGCTTTCATTTCATCCGTAGCGGTGGGTACCTCCAGTGTGGCATTGGTGAACCTGTTGACATACTGCTTCAAGGTTTCGTCAGGTCGCTGCACCATAGCAAAGAGCAGCTGTGCAGTCTTCGCATTCTGTCTCATAGTAGAAAATTGTTTCAAGAAAGCTACTCGCAACACCTGAAAGCTGGTAATTTTTCCTTTCGCCAATTGATAGGACCAGCTTTGGGCGATTCCTCTTAAAGTAGACACAAAATCCCGGCATGCCACAGCATCCGTATATCCATGTAACATCCTCTCATTTTTAAAGAGTTGTAGATGCTCCACCGGATCCGTCACCCCGTGATACTAGAACTCCAACGTCTTAATGTTCTTAGGTCGTATTGTAACCCTTGGACCGAGATGGGCATCTGTAATTCTCTGAACATGACCAAACTGTCTGAGAACACGATCCAGATGATATGTCTGAATAATGGAGAAACACCTAATGCACCTTGAAAAAAAGCGACGTTGCGAAATTCATACTTCGGACAAATGGTGTCGAATGGGGACCAATCAACATACATATTGTGACTCCCTCATTTATTGTATAAATAACTAATATGAGTATCAATTCAATGAAACCAAACATGACGAAATCATTAAAACTTACATCCAATACTATCAGCGAGTCGAGTGTCTCTCTATGTGCCACAATCTCTTCTAGCCGTCCTGCAGCTCGTGATGATGGTGACCACCTGAATGTAAAGGGTTGGATAACATCATACTGTGTGTTTGTGGAGGTTGCAAGGAAGGAAAATATGCATATATCCATGCCTGCAACATTTCATGATAGTAAGTACAAGTTTATTGCATATATGCAAACCTAATAACTAGTTATTGAAAGATAGTAAATAGAATCATCCTCAAGTAATGTGTAGTAGCCACAAACAGATTTGACCTTGCAACTTGATACGTGTCCTAGCTACCTATAGGAAAAAGCCAAAGAAGCAGTGCCCCATGCATACAAATTCATCTGATCAAGATTTTCGAACAATCTCAGATAAGTGATCATTACTTTGTTGCCAGTCTTATCCTCAAACAACGTGCATCCAAAAGTGTACAAAATGTATGCTCGCATTGCATATTCAAGTTTTTCCAGATCCTCCGACTTAATAGCCTCACAAAATCGATCATTTAGCCACTCAAGTCTCACATAGCTACCTTTAGTGTGATCAATCTCCTCGTAGGCCTCAAATCAATCAACTCCTAATAACCGTGACACCAAATCATCGCCTTTCTCCTCCAATTGTTCTTCTCTAAGCTCCACAAGATTTCCTGAAACCGATAAACCACTCAAACAGTAAACATCATCCAGTGTGATGGTCATCTCCCCAAACGGTATGTGAAATGAGTTGGTTTCCGGATGCCAACGTTCAACAAATGCACTTATCGAAGTTCTATTTGGAACGGGATATGACATATCTCGTAGGGGGGAAAATTTCGAACGCCTAATGAATCTTATGAACTTTTTAGTCTCGAGTTCTGGAACTTCCCACTGAGACAATTTTAATGTATGACACTGAAATCTCAAAATATCTCGTTCGACGACAAAACATATTTTTGAGGCAACATGTGTCAGAAAACTAGCCAACAAAGTGATAATCTTCGGACCTCCAAGATGAGGAGCCTTGAGTATCTCAACCTCGGCAGTAACAGTTGCACGCTGAGCCCGTCCACCCTCTCTAATCTCTTCATTCGATATAAGTGGCTCTTCCATATTTTCAGAATCAATATTTCTTTGCCCCCGATTTGATGAGCCCCGACCTCGTTGCCTTCTAATCGATTCCGTCGGTCTTATTCTGAGTCCTTCCGCATCTCCTTCATCAATGACTGATTGGAGAAAAAAAAACAATTTAAATACGAGACATGAAATTTTTTTTATTAGTATTAGCTACTATTATATATTTATCCTGTATCATTAATTTTGAATATATGTTCTATTTCAATTTCGATGTACTGTTGTGAATTATTTTTAAGGCCGTCTTAAGCGATTCTCAACATGAAATTTGGTAGAAAAAAACCAACAACCCCTTCGGGTTATTAACCAATTTTTAGAACATAGCCCAACCAAACAATAAGCAAACAACAACAAATAATTCATTTAATTCAAATAGCAAGAACATAATTTCATCAAGCATCCTAAAATTTTAAAATAATAACTGAGCATAAGCATTCTTATCGATTCCGAATTTCTGTTGTGTTCAAAAATAATAACTGAACATAAGCATTATGTTCAAAAAAAAATTTTGAACAACGGTACCCTGTTCGTCTGAGATTTTTGAACAAAGGGCCTCTGCTCGACAGAAATTTTCGAACAAAGGGGCTATGTTCGGAAATAAATTTCGAACAGAGACTCTGTGTTCGAACAAAAGTTTCGAACGTAATCGTTTACAACATTCCTGGCCGAAATTGTTTGATTGTAATCCACTAAGTTTGAATTTATTAGCCGAACATACGGCTGTTGTTCTACGAACCAGAATCGAACATCTTCGAACGGCCATTGCAATTTCTTTCAAAAACTTTAAACCCTAACCTAAATAATTCAATAAAACCAAATGAGAAACTTAGCCCTCACGTTTGATGGCTCACCCCATTCTATTCTGCCTCAGTAAATTGTTTGAACCCATAATCTTTTCCACCTTTTTTCTCCTCTCCCTTCCACTTTCTCTTTCTTTCTCCACGGTTCTTCCTCTCTCTCACTTTCCTTTTCTTTCTTTTTCAATTTATTATTGTTCTTTATATTTTAGTTTTATTATTATATTATATATAATATTAAACGGGTGTAAAATAGGGCATTTGTGGGGTTCATTTAGTAAAAAAAGTATTTTAAAATTTTTTGGGGTGTTCTAATAACTTGGGATAAACTCACAAGTTTTTGGGGTGCGTATATGCACACCCTTCTTTTATATATGGTGTGCTATCCAGGGAGAATTTAGCAATGGGTTAGTGTTGGTTTTGGGGAATATTTTGGAAAAAGTATTGTGAAATGTGTAGTTTGAGATTTAGAAAAATGATTCAAAATAAAAATGAAAATAAAACTCGAGCTTTACCTAATGTTGACGCCTAAAAGTTGGACATAGACCCAAACTCAATAAACAAAACACACATAAGCAAATACCAAATAAAAATATACTAAAAGCCACGTAAATAGAATAAAAAGAAGTTTGCATTAATTATTTGAGGTATGAGTCGATCTTTATTTAAGAGCTCGCTCCTCTTTACTGCAATTGCTCGTCTGTCTCTTATTCCCTAATTTATGGAATTAGAATTCTCTAGAGAATGTTTAGTTAAGTGCCTTATCCTAGTACTGGTACTGATAATATCAGATATTTCTAGTAAATACGTTTGCAAAGTGCACAAGCATAGTACTGAGGTTTTTGCCGAAGAAGATTGGTCATTTTCTTTGCCTTTTGATGACTTATTTATACTAGTTCTAGCGGGCATAGGCTAGGATAATACCATGCCACATGTTGCCTCTCAATTTGTTAAAACCTTACCTTCTCCGACATTCGTCATCCCTGGCAGCAGGCTTTCACTTCTCCGTACAACAAATGTCGATGTCCTCAGATAGTTCCGATCGCACAGTTTATCAAGTTGCCAATCTAAGGGGCTAAGATCTAACAATCACTAGTAAAAACTTTTTGAGTTTCAATCAAGATGTGTTGTTTTATCTGAAAGTTGATATGGCAGGAAAGTTATCGCCCTCCGATGAGCCTCTCCCTTCCCAGAGCCAGAAGGGGAAAGAGAAAATGTTGCTCGAGGAACCATCCGATCATTTGGCCGGCCCGAAGAGGAGCCTACAGGGTCAAACTAGAGGATTAATGGCAAATGCTTGCCGTCAGCTAGCAGGGGAGCAATTAGGGCTAGACCAAGGGGTTAGTGGTAGATGATATCCGCCAGCCATTCACGCCTCAGACATTGGTCATTCGGGTTGACCAATGGGAGTGACCTCCTCTTTGGGATGGGCGAAACTTGAATTTGGGTAGGAATATATGCGATACGTTTGGAGCATCAAGTCCCCTATTTTGTTAACCTCACCCGTCCTCATAGGAACGAGCGCGCCCATCATGCACTTAGGGGTTACGTGATGGTTTTATGAAGAATGTCTGAAATTTGGGTTTTGCCTGCCTTTGTTGGGGTGCCTGTTGGATTGGATGGAAATGTGGGGCTTGGCGCCTGGGCAGATACACCCCCTTTCCTGGATTGAATTTTGAGCATGATCATGAATTTTCATGAGTAAGGGTGGTCGACTCCCATGTTTAAGCAAATAAACTGGCTCTTTCAGTAGAAACCCTCACACCAGTTAGGGTCAAGTTGTTTCTATGCCAGTGCTCATCATGGTCATATTAAATATCTGGTAAGCAGCGTCCCTTAGTTTGCTCATCTATGGAAACTTTACTGGTTTTTCATTTGCAGGATTAACAATTTCCTTGCCCGGACAGATCACCGCGACCCATTCCTCTGACTCGTTTCATTGAGTCAATATTATCGTCACTTCTAATTCCCTCTTCTTATCCATAAATAAAGGAGGATGCTCCTTCTCTTTACTCTTCCTTTTGTTTCTAAGATCTTTCAAGTGTTCTTATATTTCCATCCCCTAATCGACTTTGACGATGTCAGGTTCAACCTATAGTTCCAGTGTTTCAGACATAAGAATTGTTCGCTCTCTTTCTGGAGGGAGAGATCGTCTCTTATTGACGATCACTAGGGATATTCTAGATGATTTGAACATATTGAATGCAGACCTCACTAGGAAGACCACCCATTTTGAAGTTAGACTATCTGAGCTGAGGGAAGACTACAAGCTGTGTCAGAGTGTTACCAAGAAGAAGCATGACTTGCTTTGGTAGAAGTTTGAGAACCCACAACTCCAGAGGAAGATTGCAGAACTCAAGAAAGATATCGAGTGGGAGCTAACTATGGATCTTCGAGCATAGGTCGCAGGAATTCATTGTGAGAAGGCTGAGCTCGAGATGAAGTTTGGCAAAACAAACGGTATGACAAGAATCATTACCTTGAATGCAATCGAATGGTTTAGGATCCTGTTATAGTGGTATTTATCTTGTATTCTTCATTGATATTATTCGGTTGTGTTTCTTGGCTTTTTCCTTTAGTGTTTTTTCATTTTCATTCCATTTTTGTGTATAAGTGCTTTTCTAGGGATGACTAGCTTGTCACCTTGTGGCTCATTCATTTTTCCTTCTTGGTGGAAGGCCTTGTTGTGATCTTTAAGGGAGACCCTCAGATCATCTCTTTTTTTTGGGGTAGGGGGCCGGCTTTTTATCATGATAGGGCCCTTGCCCCTTATTTTGGGCTTTCGCATGTGCGGACTCTTGGATCATGCCACGTGATTTTTGAATTTTTCTAATGAGACCCTTAGGTCGCTCCCTTCAGGGTAGGGGGTCAGCTCGCTCGCACAATAAGCCCCTAGCCCCTTTGGGCTTTCGCCTGTTAGATCTCTTGGCTCTCAACGTACTTAAGGGAGATCCTTAAGTCGCCCCTTTTGACTTTGGGTGTTTTTTGCTCATCGTATTGGGCTACCCTATATGTCAGGACCTTAATTTCCATCGGGATGATAGCCTTGGTGCCAAGTTCCAGTGAGAATGGGGTCTAAGCAGTGACAAACTTTGCATGGTCATGTAGGACCACAATACGCCTGTAAGCTCTTCAGGCCAGTGACCTTTGGCTTTCTCCAATCTCTTATTTATAGTATACTTGATGATTTGTTTCACCGCCTCTTATTTCCCATTTGATTGGGGATGGTAGGGCATTGAGTACTGACTTTTTATGTGGTAATGTTTGCAAAATTCCTTAAACTTTGTGTTGTTGAACTGTTTCCCGTTATATGTGGTGATCACCAATGGGACGCCAAATCGGTAGATAATGGACTTCCAAATGAAATTCACCATCATTTAACCCGTTATGGTTGTGAGGGTATCAACTTCTGCCCACTTTATGAAGTAGTCAACTACGACGACCGCATGTGCGAAACTACCTTTTCCCTTGGGTAGGGCCCAATAAGGTCGATCCCAAACTTGGGAAAAGAGAAAGGTGCATAGACTAACGTTAGTATCTAGGCTGAAGCTCATTTGAGTGGGGCTTATTATTGGCATCCCGAGCATTTTCTTTCCATTTTGATCACGTCCCTCTTGAAAGTTGGCCATTAGTAGCCTTGCCTTATTAGTTTGTGGGCGAGGGATTGGCCCCCAGTGTGGTCGCCTCAAATCCCCATCTGCACTCCCCTCATTGCATAGTCAACATCTTTCTTATTTAAGAACCTTGACAAGGGCACTGAGAAGCCTCTCTTGTATAACACCTTCCACGATGGTGTCCCACAGCTTCATTTCGATTTTTAGGAAGCAAACTGTCCTGGAGATATCGCAGAATTGGTCTGGTCCACCCACTTTTGTGCTTTGTTCACGTTGTATACACTGGTGGTGGTGAGATCTGAGCTTTCGTGATGAACCATGGTTACCTTATCCCAGTACTGCTATTGATACTGTAAAATATTTTTTGTAAATAAGCTTGCAAAGTCGACAAGCCGAGTATTGGATTTGTGCTGAAGAAGATTGTTCCTTTTCTCTGCCTTTTGAGGTCTTATTTTTACTGGTTGCGGTGGGCATAGGCTAGGCAGACACCGCACCACATGACAACCTTATACTAGGGGTTAAATTGCTATCCCCAACATTCTTTATTCTTGGCAGTAGCCTTTCGCTTCTCTGTCATAGGCCTGTGTCCAACTTTTTTTTAAACTCTCATTTGTAATCATGATTTTTAGACCTGACTGATCCCTAAGGTTAATGCCTTTTTAATTGGCTAAGGTTGTCGCCTCGTAGCTCGCTATTGACTGCGACTCACCCCCTCTTCAGGGTATTTTGCAGGCCAATCGCTTGATTCGTTTTCAAGATTGGATTATTATTTCTTCCATTTCTTGGGAGGGATATGGGATGTAAACGTGTCACGCCACATCGGAATGGCATATCCTATTGGGCGGTCCAAATTGGATGACCACCAACACTTAATTTCGTAATACATTTACGTACAACAACATCTCATGCGCCTTTACCATTATTATTATTATTATTATTATTATTATTATTATTATTATTATTATTATTATTATTATCATCATCCCCATCATCATCTTCAGTTATTGGTGCCACAACTTTTTTATTTAAAAAAAACTATTATTTTCATTTTAATTAGAACCATATGAAACCGAAGAACCAAAATTAGAAATCAATTTTCAAGAGTTTTTTGTGCATATATAGATATTATTCACTTTTTAGGGAAAAAGTATATTATAAACCTTTTACATAACTAAAACCCTTTTCCCTACTATTCTCATAACAAAACTCTTTTCTCTATTACTTAAGTGTAAACAAACCAAAATGTACCTTTATGAATGTTTTAGGGAGTTCTTGTAAATTAACCTTGTTGCCCGTAATGATGAAACATTTTTATTAAAGTGGATAAATACCTAAATACCAAAGCTTGTCCGTATTTACACTTTTTAACTATTCATTTAATATTTATGTGTGTGTGTGTATTAATCTTCTTTCGAGTTGTGTTATCATTAAATGAAAATAGTCCATTACTACCATATTAGACCCATCATGTTTCCGCGTAATAATTTAACATTAACCAAATGTAATATGTTTTGACCGAAATATTTTCGAGTCTTCTCTAGATGTAGTTTTACGAGATTCTCCAGCACAACCACACGACTGCAATCAATGGTCTTGAACACCAGATTCCTTCGGTAGTACACAACATACCGATGTTTTATTTTCTACCTCGAATTGTATGGTTTGTGGAAAATAAGAACTGCATTTGGAAGATAATCAAAATCCTAAAATTTATTTAGACATAAATTTTTATTACATTGGTAACCTCTCTTAGAAGAGGAGATCACTAGTTTGGCTACCCATGGTAGCTTTACACTTAAAACTCATAAACTTGAAAGAAAACAAATTATAAATCACTTAAACTCTTATTATTACACTATAACTCTCACTCATATCCTTTTTTATTTATTATGATAAAATCAAAAAACATGGTCGATGTCCTCAAATTCCTCAAATGCTTGATATTTACAGACTTGATTACAAATTTCAACTCCAAACTTCAAAACTCGTTGATAAAAGATGCGTTATTGCATACATCTTTTCTCAATTATTACGGGTCAGTGGCCCTTGGTTATTTATGTCCACTGACTTATCTCATTGTTAGCCCCTCAATACTCAACCATCATGTTTTGTTGGGGAATCTTTTCACGTGGTAGGTTTACGTGTTTCCCGTGCTTTCTTTAATACAGGTGGTCTTTTATCTTTTTTAGCTGTCTACTCTTTTCGATCTAATTTGGGTCAAAAACCTTATCCTAACTCGGGTTCCTTCTAATCGGGGCATGCTTGACAGCTCTGTTCAATCTATCGTTCAACATGAGCCATGTTACAAAATTTTCGGTAGGTTTCTTTGCTTACCAGAATCATGTTTTCCCATAAGACTCTTCTTTTGTTTCAAAAAGAGTCTTTGCAAAGTCTGTGGTTACTCTTGTCACTGAATTCTGGTGGAAAGATTAATTCACTCATTTATGGAATAATTTCAATGGATACCTTACTTTGTCCATTTCTATAAAACAAACCCAAAGTCCCTATGCTTGTCATGTAAAGGCATCGTCTTCTGAAATTTGCTCCTACTATAACTGGTGCATCTTCTGGTGAGGAAGTCTTAATATTTTTCATGCCTTATTCTTAACTGGATGAAATGAAAAGCTTCATTAAAGTCTTTCTTTGTTAGTTCAGGTGCCGCACTAGTAAAACACAACTCTAAAATGTCTCCTCAAGCCAAATGTGGATTATTGGACCAAGTCTTCTAAATAGCTTCCCCGATCCATTTTGGTAGATTTGAAATCTCTAGGAAGTTTGGTGCAATTGTATAGATAGAGATAAGGTCCCAAAATTACTCCATTCTTGTACTTCATTTGGATGACTCCTCGGTCTCATCCAAACTCTTGGATATATTCCTGAGATATCAACTATTATTTTATCGGGGTTGACACCTCTCAAAGCTAACTAGTTTCCCATTGTCATTGATATATCTACATAGGTGAAACTTTAACCTCGTTAGTTTGTATCTTAGAAGTGCCCGTCTATGTCCTAAGATCCAACTCTCTCTCTTTAACTCTAGAGGTAGGGGTTAACTTGAAGCCTCCAGACATCGTGGTTTCAAGATTCATTACAACTTGTACATCATCATTGAATGCATCATCTGCAACACTTCTGATTATGGTACTTAAGTCCATAACCTTCGGGTTAGAGACCAATTCTCTAATCACTCCTTTTTGCACTGTAGGAGATACGAACTGGAGAAGAGATGTTCGTAAAGTTGAGAACAGTTAAACCTGAGCCAGTTGGCATGCTCACATGTGGTCGAAAATAGATTCCTCATTAGCTTATTGGAGTCATCCGACAACTTTAGCATTAAGACATACCTTCCTAAAATCTCGTTCAAGGATCTGTAGGCTTTCCCTGAGATGTCTTAGCTGTTTGGGGGTATCATCAGCAACGTGTCCCTCTATCTCGATTTAACACCTCAGCTAGAACATTATTATGACATTTTATAACAACAATATCATAATCATAATATTGACATTCAACTTGCCATATGAGTAATCTATACTTTTCTGGTTTAGAATTGATTTTGTTTTTTAGAAAGGCTCTAACACTCGAATTATCAATTTTTAAGGTGAACTTTTTAATAGCAGAAATAAAGGCTATTTTCTGAATGCCTTTCTTACTACGTAGAACAGTTTATCGTTAATATGTCATTTATTTGCTTCATTATCCATAAAAATCCCACTTCAATAATGGCATGACACTTCTCTAATAGATGTGACTTTAGTAAGAACTTCTAACCACCAATAATCAATGTTATATGTGTATAGAACAAAATTTCCATTTAGAATTACCAGTTTAGGAAGCTTTTTGAAAATTCCTTAACCTGTTTAATTCCTTCTTGATGTTCCTCCACCCATTTGATATTAAAATTCTTTTGGAGTAGTGGACTAAACACCTTTTATCCTTGAATATATCTGGAAATCCTTGTATTTTTTCCATAATATGATCTTGCAGAATGATTTAGATTCATCTATTTCAATCCTAAGAAACTCAAATTTTCTTGTAGCTATTACTACTTTCTTTTTTAAAAGCACCGATCCTTCATTGTGGCAAACATTTGAGAGAATTTCCATGTGTTTTAGATTCTCTTTCATGTTCTTTGGTGCTATGAGAATGTCATCAATGTAAAACCCAGGTTTGTATTCGAACTTGGAGAACACTTGGTTTGAGAGTTCAAATCTCATTCCGCATCAGACACCCAATCGTCAATCAATAGCTCTTGAATTTTGAAGTCTGTAATATACATATTCAACAATAATTTATACTGATGTATGGGATCAATTTGGAATTTCCCCAATGGCGTTTTGAGAATTTTGAGATTTTGGGAACGTTGTCTGGTACCCATTATGTCTTTAGGGTCTCATTTTGTGGTGAAAACCCCAACATGTGGCAAAATTGTGAAATTAGTTAAATGAATTATATTAACTTATTAAAATCATAAATATGAAAAAAGAATAACAATATCACAAATAAAATTGGATCTTCATAAACAAGTAAAATAAACAATAAAAGTATAAAATCAAAATATTTACTAAATAAACATGGAAAATGAAAAAAAGAAAGAAAATATAATAATTATTTCATGAATTTGATAAATTTTAATAAAATAATATAAAATATATTTCTTGAAATGATGCAACGAAGGCCAAAAAACTTGAAATCCATTAACGAAATCGTATTAAATTAAATATATTTTATTGACTTATTTATAAATCTTAAATTAAAAAATACTAAATAAATAAAAAAAGGTAAATTAAAATTTAATAATATAAGTTAATAAACTAAAATCGAAATAAAACATATCCTAATAATTAGTAAATTAATCTGGAAACTGAATAAGAAACAAAAAAAACAAAAACAAATCTAATTAATTAATTTATAATTTTGATAAAAAATATGTCTGGTTAAAACCATATAAAAGAAATATGAGAAATGAGGCCACAAGGACGAAAAATCTAAAATAAATTAAATACATTCTATTAACTTAAAATAAATATTAAAATAAAAAAATACTAAGAAAATGATTAATATTATAAAATAAAATTGGATATTCATATATTAAGTTAAATAACTATAATACTAATAAAAGATAAAATCAAGATAATGAAATAAAACTAAATCAAATATAAGATAAAGGTAAAAAGCCATTAAACCATTCAAATAAATATCAAAAATATAAATAATTATTTCATAAGTTTGATAAAAATGTATACTTAATAAAATTAGAGAAATGAGGCAATAAAGACAAAAAAAAAGGAATTGGTTAAATAAATTATATTAACTTATTAAAAAATCTTAAAAATTAAAAGAAATCCTATAAAACTCAATAGTATTTTAGAATAAAATAGAAAATACTTAATATAAGCTAAATAAAATATAAAGAATAAAAAAACTTACAAAAATTTATTTAAAAAAAGATATAAAAAATTTAAATAATATACAAATATATTTTATTAACTTATTAATAAATCTAAAGAATGAAGAATAAATCAAAAATATTATCAAAATAAAACTGAAAATTCCCAAAAATAAGCAAATAAACTATAAAAATTAAAATTAAATTTGATAATTATTAAATAAATATGGAAAATGAATAAAATATAAAAATTAAATATGAAAAATCATAAAATCATTTAAATAAATATTAAAAACTAAATATTTATTGCTTAGGTTTAAAAAAATATAATATAAAATAAAACCTTATAAATGAGGCAACATATTATCTTCTATGACTATGGTTTGAATTATTTAATACAAGATATTCACACATAATATATTTATTACTCTAGAATTTAAATTATTTATTAAATTAAAATATATATATATATATATATATATATATATATATATATATGTGTGTGTGTGTGTGTGTGTGTGTGTGTGTGTGTGTGTGTGTGTGTGTGTGTGTGTATTATTTTTATCTAATTCAATAATTGACTGATGACCTCACAGTTGATTTGATGACTCAGAGACATTCCTAATGAATTGCCTAATCATTTTCAAAAATATTGGAAATAATGCTTAGATAATCTCTTAAACAATTTCATGATATGATACCTCGAAAACAATTTTTTTTTTCTTTTTTTTTCCTTTTGTACTTTTGATATATTTTGTAATATTTAATATCACTTATTCTCTTTAGATATAATGTAATCATTTAGAATTTAAGTATAACATAAATAAATATTAAATAATTACTTAGATTTAAAACATTATTTATTTATTTATCGGATTATATATTTTGTCCAATATATTTTATTGTTTTATAATATTTAAATTTTACTTTATTTTTTATCATTTAGTTTTATTGGAAAGTAATTTAAGATTTAACTATAATTTTATTTCAAATGTTTGACATATATTTTATATTATTTAATAACTTCTCTGGTTTTTTTAATCTAGTTTTAAGATTTATTGAATAATTATTTTAATTAATATGATTTTTTTTTATGTGACTTCATAAAATTTTTATTATTATATTATAGTATCATATGTTTTAATATCCTATTGTATTTATTCCTTGTTGAAAAAATATATATGTGTAAAAGGAAAAGCATAAAAGAAGAAGATATAAAGGAGACGAAGGATACAGTAGAATTAGGATTCTCTTATATATCAAAAACTCCCTTTATATAGGGTATCAAATACATGTTTCCATAATACATAAAGATAAAAAATACCTAAGTTGCCATACATCAGTTACTTATTGACGAAGGCACACTAATTGTGTTTTTTTTCCTTCAACACTCCCCCTTGTGCAATTTCAAAGGGTGAAATGGTGTTTCATTATTGCCTTGTTAAAATCTTTCGAAGTAACAAAACCCAGTAGGAAAATAAAACTTAGTCAAAGGAAAAAGAGTACCACACACCTATGTAGAGACTCCCCTTCAAGACTATACCTCTCTTTGATATGTACATCTACCAAGAGAATTTTGAAAAAAGAGTACAACACATCTTTATTTTTTTCCTTCAACACAACCCTTTGTGCTATCATATTACATTTATCCATATTTTATCGTCTGGTCATCTTTTGGGTATATGCAAACTGCATGCAACTGTAATTGCTAATTTGAAACTTATTTTCTTTATAAATACGCAAGGGCATAGATTATATTTTCCCGATCAAGTAGTCATTTAGAAGTTTATACCACATCCGTCTGGATTATTTCAATCCATAAAGTGAGCGTTTCAATTTAACTGCAAATGTACTCAATGACTTAGAGTCACTTGCCTTGGCAAGGAAAGTCCAGCAAACACTTTCGTATATACCTCTAAATCATGATCCCCGTAGAGATATGATGTAACCATAAGTATAATCCGTATTCTCATTCTTTAGAATTATAACATCTATTATGGGAGAGTACATATCCCCATAGTCAATTCCAGGGCGTTGTGAGAAACTTTGTGCTTCAAGTCTAAATTTGCATCTCATGGCTGTATTTTTCTCGCTACGCTTTCTGACAAAACATTGTTTATGTCCTACAGGCTTTACACTTGGTGAGGTTAGCACTACAAGACTAAATACCTGTCTTGTTTTAAGTGAATTTAGTTCAACCTGGATTGATTCTTTAGAACTAGGCTAATTTGCTCTTTGTTGCTCCTTGAGCAACAATATATATCATCAATGTGTGTGGAAAATCTTTCCATCAACTTATATAAAATCTCATTGTACAATGAGGTTTCTTTATTCTCCGGAATCATATTAAACATCGGAGCGTCCTCCAGTAATGATTCATGGACATAAGTATAGCCAGAGATAATTACATAAGATGAATTATCTCCATTGATGATTAATTGAAGTTATGTCATACATGCCCTCTTATTTCTTGGGCGAGTATTGATCGAACCAAGTGACCTCACCCTGTTCCTTTTGGGAGTCACGACCTCAACCAAAGCTCCATTAAGTATGGTTGCAATGTCTTAATCTATGACATTGTGCCCTTTATGGAGACTTTTAACCTTGTAGACACATTTGCAGCTGGTATATATATGATCTCGTCACTTTAGAGATTGAGCCTTCTATATTTCGAAGATCAATTGTTCAATTTACTTTACTTTCACGTTACATTGTGAAATCCGGGGATAATGATGAGACATAGTGTGAAACTATTCCTGTCGTTACATTAGAAAATACTTTTTATTATCTCCCCCTAAAAACGGGAAGACTGTCTCATTAGAGTGACAAATCCAAAGATTTAGCGGTAAAGAGATCGTCTGTCAAAGGTTTGAAATAGCGGATGAATGTTGGAGATTCATATCCAACATAAATACTTAATCGTCTTTAGAAACCCATATGAATGCGCTGTGGCGGCGCAATAGGCACTTATACTGCATAATCAAATATGCGTAGATATGAATTATCAGGCTTATATCCAGTTACCAACTGGTATGCAAAAATATTCGGTTAGCAGAGGTTCATAAACGAATAAGTAAGAGTTGTGTGCAATATTACATAACCCTGTGTAGAGAAAAATATATGAGTGCACATAAATATTATATGAGGTTCATAAACGAATAAGTAAAAGTTATGTGCAATATTTCATAAACGAATATTATATGAGTGCATAAGAATGGAATATTATACTTTGTATCTTTAACATATAAGGATCTCAATCATACTATTTTGCTAATGAACAAGTTTTGAAAAAATGAGTGATGTATCTTTGAGATATGAATGTATGTAGTGCTCCTAGTACTTTAGAATGCACCATCTATATTGTAACAACATTAGTTCGACATTATACTGTGCATCAAATTTTTATCTCATTTTTTGTTTCACTCAAAATAAAAGATGTCCATATTAATTTGTTATAATATTGACCATCATATCACGATGACCAAAGAGTCCATGCCAGTCGTGTCAAAACTTGAATGAGTCAGTTTCCAAAATTTCTTTGTTGGTCATATCTTATGATTCAATAATAAAAAAGTAGTAAAGTAAAATTACTAGATTGACTCTAAAACATGCTTTCTTCCATATAAATTAAAGGCATAGTTCCATTCTCATAATGTATTTCTTAATGATAATCATCAACATGAATATCATCAAACATAACAAGGTTCGTTTCGCTCTTGGTCCATACAAAGTTTTTATGACTTTAATCAATATGCCACTAGGCATCAAGACTTTGTCAAATATAAATATAAATATCAATTCAATAAATTATTGTCTATTCCTCGAGAAATCTCACATTCTTTAGAAATATTTGAACGAAATACTTTTCATTCCAAGATTTTGATTTATTTTATAAATATGTTACATTATATCATAATAGTATTACTCTTAAACCTTATATGTAAATATGTGGTAATTAAACTCAATTACATTAAATGCTTTAGAATGAAATACAAAATTTACCAATAAGCCAAAATTAATTATTAATTTAAATCTGACCACATCACATAAATCTAACTCAAAATAAACTTTAAGACCAAATACAATAGTTTAATATGAATTACTGATTATACTTTCACAAGTTCTTTGTAAAGTAAGAAACAAACAAATTTCATCAATCAAAATAAAGGATATCCATTCACTAAGCAAGGTTATTTGAAGAACCTCCATGGCTTCTACCATGACCAATAAATATCACAAACTCTTACATATCTTGTGGTTCATTTCCCACATAGGTAGGATAAGCATGTCTCTTCCCTTTACTTTGAGGTTATTTCCACTATTCATATCAATCCTAGTTAGCCTCAAGAAATTTCCTTATCCAGAGGTCTAATGTTGGTATTATGAAGAATAATATCATGTATCACAATGGCTTATTATCATAATTAATATTATACAAGTGCATCAGTATGTTTGCTCAAGTGGAAAAAAAATAGAGTGAGATCGTATCTCTCAACTACTTATTATCATTTAAAGTTGCTTTCTTTTCCACATAGGGTAAGACATGTTTTTAGTTTCAATATATCTAAGTCATTGACCCTTTTTAGCAAGCAAACACATTTTTTTTCACTGAATTCTTAGGCTTGGAAGTAGTGTTTTATAATATTGCAAAAATATTTATTTAGAGTATATCCTAAAGTTCTTTGAATGTTTGTAACTAAATATACTTCCAACATAAGATTTTGGTCAATATGAATTCTCAAATTCACTAGGGAATTTACTTTGACTTAGTTTGACAATTCTTTGTCAGTTGGTGGTTGGTGTATGATATTATCGTGGAATTGTAGTTACACTAGTTTCCACATAAAATGAATGATGGTAGCACTCAATTTCTTTTGAGTATATTATTTTGGACTTAGATTGAGTTAGTTCAATCAATTTCTTTAGATAATGAATTTGAAGAATATATGTTATAATCTTTTTTTGATATTATGTGAATATACTTTATCACAAGACTTATTGATACAATTTTTTATCATTCATGAAATTTCTTTATCATGAAAATGTTCAAATGTAAAATCAATAATGCATACATTAAAAGTAGCTTATAAAATCAACTTGAAGAGAATTACAATACATATGAATGTATCAAATCATCAAATTAATGATTAACTAAATATATGGTAAAATCATGATCAATCGCTCATCTAATCATGTAAATAACTTTATTTATGATTTCTAAACTAGAAATCATCTAAGAGAATAAGAATACTATATTATGTGCTTTGTGAATATTATTAAAGTATTGCAAAATTTTATAGTTTTTCAATATTGTACATAACATCACATGCATATAATCATATGTAACATATATACATATACATTCTTTGTGCACAAAAATACATACCATGCCACATATCCATATAGTTTTTCATTTAATAAATAATATGGTAATTCGAGTTACCCTGGAGGAAAGACACGATTCTTTCCTAATTTTGTTTTTGCAATAGGTTTGTCCGCTTTTGGATTACATAGACCTTTAAACCCGATGTCCACTATTTAGGTTTAACCATTATATCTCTTGAAAATTATATCAAAAATACAGCTTCATCCAATGGTTATATTGTGCGTAATTGAATTTTTAAAATAAGCTGGGCAGGCAGTTTCTGGAAACAGGCTCAGCTCTATTCAAAATTCATTATATAATTCCTCAGACCTCATATTCAAATATTCACCTTTAATATTGAACTTTTATATGTTTAAAACAATATATCAAAAATTTGGCTTGATCCAACAGTTCTATTGTGCGAAATTGTATTTTAAAAAATGCTGCACATAAATTTAAGAGAATAAATCTGCTTTGTTCGGAATTTTGCATATATTTCCTCATATCTCCAAATCTAATATACACCGTTCAAAACATAATTCAATAGGTTTTGAAGTTTATGTAAAAATTGCAACGCGATCCAACGGTTAAAACGTGAGAAACAATTTCCCAAACTTACAGCGCAGTTAGATTTTCGACCTACGAAAATTATGTAATTGTTGCTTTGGTTATGGAGGATTATTTTTCGATCATTATCATAGGTTATAGTTTCGTGTTGATAACGTGTAAAATGAAAAGTATAAAAGAAGAAGATATAAAGGAGACGAAGGAGGCAATAGAATTAGGGTTCTCTTATTTTTCAAAGACCCCTTTATATAGGGTGTTAAATACATGTTTTCATAATACATAAAGATAACAAAATACCTAAGTTGTCATACATAAGTTACTTATTGACGAAAATACACTAATTGTGTTCTTCCTTCAAAAATATGTAGGTATTGAATATTTTACTCTTGGGGATCATACTTGTAATTCCATATGTACTTCGCTTAGAAAATGCAATGTGTTAACTGGGGTGCGAATGTTTGAGTTTTCACTTTAATTTAAACCCAGTAGTAGTTGGAAATCTGATGAGTTCATCAGTAATTCAAGATTCACCTTTCAAAAATTGAAATTACGATAAGTCAAACTCCACAAATTGGACAAGTTAAACTAATTTATTTTACAATCTAATAGACAAGTTACCCATCTCTGAATGGTTAAATTTATTAGGTTTAATTTATAAAGTCAAAATGAAAAGACTAACCATGCATATAATTTAAAGAATGAAAAATTAGTTTGCAGGTTAGTTTGTGAAGTTTAACCAAAAAATAAATGGATATTTAAGTAGTAGTTGTAAAAAGAAAAGTAGAAAAGAAGAAGATACGAATGAGATGATGGAGACGGTAGAAGTTAGGTTTCTCTTATTAATTATATATTCCCTTTATACAGGGTATCAAATAGATATTTCCATAATACATAAAGATAACAGATACCTTAATTGTCCTTCATCAGTTACTTATTGATGAAGACACACTGATTGTGTATTTTCCTTCAACACTCCCCTGTGTCCCAAGTCAAAGGGTGAAATGGTGTTTCATTATTAGTTAGTTAAAACCTTGCCAAGTAACAAAACCCAATGGGGAAAATAAAACTTGGTCTAAGAAAGAAGAGTACAACACACCTATGTTGAGACTCCCCTTGAAGTCTACACCTCTATTTGATATGTACATATATCAAGAGAATTTTGAAAGTCTCCACTTTCTCGATTTACTTGATTAATGAGAAAGTGCATAGTTGTTGGTTGTAGAAGAGATGTGGTGATATTACTCGTATTATCACATTTTTTTCAGTGATAGAGTTCAAGCCACTATTATCAGATATATTAATGATCATAACATTTACCATAGATACTCACGAACTTCTACATGTATAATAATGATCTCTTTACATGAATCGAATGAGTAACCAACATCAATAATACTATTTGGTGTTTCAAAGTAGAAAGTAAACTCAAAATTCTCTTTAGGATTACAAAATCACTTGTAATCCCAATTATATTTATGGATGGGAAAATAAACTCGCGTCAATGGTTTCTTTTAGGTATCAAACCACATTTTGATTCCATTCTAGTGACATTGCGCTTTCTTGAGTTAAATCAAGATAACAAGTTTGGGAAAGTAATATTTGGTCAAGCGTATTACTAATGGTACAATAATGCGCATATTGTAAATAGGTAGAGAATTTCAGCTCCCACCAGTTCTTCGTCATTCCGCTGATGAAATTGATTTTTCCTTATATCTTCACTTTGACCAATCATAGGAGTGCTAACATATTGCACTTATTCATATTTAATTGCCCGATCATCTTTTAAATATATGCAAACTAAATAATTTTGTATTCCAAAAACTCGGATTTAGTTTAAAGCCTTAACATGACCGAGTTTTCTTTCATCGACATATACAATTATAATCGCAATTTTGAAACTTATTTTCTTTATAAATACGCAAGGGATTAGATTATATTTTCCTAATCAAGTAGTCACTTAGACAGTTATACCACATCCGTCTAGATTATTTTAATCCATAATGTGAGCATTTTAATTTAATTGCAAATGCACTTCGTTGCTTAGACTCAACTGCCTTGGCAATGAAAATCTAGCAAGCACTTTCGTGTATATATATATATATATCTAAATCACGATCCCCATAGAGATATGATGTAACCATAGGTAAAAGATGCATTCTCAGTTTTTTGGAATTATAACATCTATTATGGGAGAGTACATATCCCCATAGTCAATTCTAGATTGTTTTGAGAAACTTTGTGCTTCAAGACTAGATTTGTACCTCATGATTTTATTTTTCTCATTGCGATTTCTGACAAAACTTTGTTTATATCCTACAGGCTTTACACTTGGTGAGGTTAGCACTACTAGACCAAATACCTGTCTTGTTGTCAGTGAATTTAGTTCTACCATTGATCCTTTACGTTTAGGTAAATTTTCTCTATATTGATATTTCAATAGAGCGTGGTTCGATATTATCGAGCTCTATGATTCCTCGAGCAATAGTGTATACATCATCAATGTGTGTGAAAAATCTTTCCATCAACTCGTATAAACTCTTATGGTACATTGAGATTTATTTATTCTCTAGAATCATATTAAACATTGGAGCGTCCTTCGGTAATGATTCATGGACATAAGTAAAGCCAGAGATAATCTCATGAAAGAAATTATGTTCATTGATGATCAATTGAAGTTGTGCCATACATGCCATATTATTCCTTGGGTGAGTATTGATCGAATCCAATGACCTCCCCCTGTTCCTTTTGGGAGTTATAACCTCAACCATACCTCCACAAAGTATAGCTGTAATGACTTAATGGGTGACATTGTGCCCTTTATGGTGACTTTTAACCTTGAAGATACATTTGCAGCTTCTATATATATGATCACATCACTTTAAAAATTGAGTCTTCTATACTTTGAAGATCAATTGTTCACTTTACTTTACATTCACGTTACATTGTGAAATTCAGGGATCGTAATGAGACATAGTGTGAAACTATTTCTGTCGTTCCATTAGAAAATTCTTTTTCCTATCTCCCCCTAATGATGAGAAGAATGTCTCGTTAGAGTGACAAATCTAAATTTTTAGCGGTAAAGAGATCGTCTGTCAAAGGTTTCAAACATCAGATGACTGCTGGAGATTCATCTAACATAAATATTTAATCGCCTTCGGAAACCCATATGAATGCGCCGTGGGGCTGCAATAGGCACATATACTGCGTAATCAAATATGCGTAGATATGAATTATCAGACTTATATCCAGTTACCAACTAGTACGCATAATACTTGGTTAGCAGAGGCTCATAAACGAATAAGTAAGAGTTACGTACAATATTGCATAACCCTATGCAGAGACAAATATATGAGTGCGCATAAATATTATATTAGTCGCCAT
This sequence comes from Phtheirospermum japonicum, assembly GCA_014905375.1. Classification (NCBI taxonomy): domain Eukaryota; kingdom Viridiplantae; phylum Streptophyta; class Magnoliopsida; order Lamiales; family Orobanchaceae; genus Phtheirospermum; species Phtheirospermum japonicum. The sequence goes on along the minus strand of BMAC01000126.1, from coordinate 51,900 downwards.
CAATATTCTATTCGACGGTGTCTTCTTTGAGACCTTATTGTATATGTACATTAGGGAAGATGCATTACATCGATCTTGATTAAAATGCAATAGACATCAAAAACTTTTGATGTAAACTCTCCATTATTATGAGTTTGAGTGCTTTATAAGGTTGGTAAGTCCTCACCCATACTAAATGTGCTAGAAGTTTTGAAAATACAATATTTTTATGGACAATACGTTCCGAAGCATCAATCGAAACTATAAAGTACTTGATCCGCATTTTGAATGGTTATGCATGTATCACCAATTATCAATTATAAGAATGGAATATATACTTTGTATCTTTAGCATATGCAAGTCTCAATCATATAATTTTTCTAATGAACAAGTTTTGAAAAAATGAGTGATGTATCTTTGAGATATGAATGTAAGTAGTGCTCCTAGTACTTTAGAATGCACTAGCTGTAATTGAACAACATTAGTTCGACACTATACTGTGCATCAAATTTTTATCTCATTTTGTGTTTCACTCAAAATAAAAGATGTCCATGTTAATTTCTTATAATATGGACTATCATATCATTACGACCAAAGAATTCATGTCAGTCGTATCAAAACTTGAATGAGTCAGTGTCCAAATGTTCTTTGTTGGTCATATCTTATGATTCAATAATCAAAAAGTAGTAAAGTAAAATTACTAAATTGACTCTAAAACGTGCTTTCTTCCACATAAATTAAATGTATAGTTCCATTATCATAATGTAATTCTCAATGATAATCATCAACATGAATATTATCAAACTTAACAAGGCTCATTTCGCTCTTGGTCCATACTGAGCTTTTATGACTTTAATCAATGTGCCACTAGGCATCAAGATTTGTCACATATAAATATCAATAGTGAATAATTGTCTATTCCTCGATAAATTTTCACATTCTTAAGATATATTTGAACGAAATACTTTCCATTCTAATATTTTACATTGTTTGCTAGATAATACATTATATCCTAATAGTTTACTCTTGAACCTTGTATGTGAATATATGGTAAATAAACTCAAGTACATTCAATACTTTAGAATAAAATCCAGATTTTACCAATAAGACAGAAATAATTAAATCAGGCCACATCACATAATCTAACTTAAAATAAACTTCAAGAACAAATACAATAGTCTAACATGAATGATTGATCATACTTTCACAAGTTCTTTGTAAAGTAAGAAACAAACAAATTTCATCAATAAAAATAGAGGATGTCCATTGACTAAGCAATGTTATTTTGAGAACCTCCATGATTTATACCACGAACAATAAATATCATGAACTCTTACATATCTTACCTTGTGGTTCATTCTTCCCACATAGGTACGGATCAACATGTCTCTTCCCCTTTACTTTGAGGTTATTTCCACTATTCATATCGATCCTAGTTGGCCTCAAGAAATTTCCTTATCCAGAGGTCTAACATTAGTATTATGAAAAATAATGTCATGTCTATCAATGACTTATTATCATAATTAATATTATACAAGTGCATCAGTATGTTTTCTCAAGTGGGAAAAAAATATATTGAGATCGTATCTATCAATTACTTATTGTTATTTAAAGTGACTTTCTTTTTCACATATGGTAAGATATGTTTTTAGTCGCAACCTATCAAAGTCATTGACCCTTTATAGCAAGCAAACAAATTTCTTTTCACTAAATTCTTAGGCTTGGAAGTAATGTTTCATAAAATTCCAAAAATACTCATTTAGAGCACACCCCAAAGTTCATTGAAAGTTTGTAACTAAATATACTTCCAACATAAGATTGGGGTCAATATGAATTCTCAATGATTATAGAATTGACTTTGGTTTAGTTTGACAATTCTTTGTCAGCTAGGGGTTGGTGGATAATATTATTGTGGAATTATAGTTCTTCTAGTATCCACATCAAACCAATAATGGTAGTACTCAATTTCATTTGAGTATATTAAATTATATTTAGATTGAGTTAGTTCAATCAATTTCTTTAGATAATGAATTTGAAGAATATATATCATAATCTTTCTTTGATATTATGTGAATATACTTTATCACAAGACCTATTTATACAATTCTCTATCGTTCATGAACTTTCATTATCATGAAAATATGCAAATGTACAATCAGAATAATCATTCTAAATCAGAAGCCAAAAAGTCTCGATAAAACAACATCAATGTATGCAAACTCTTCAATTACTTGAATCGTCATCAACTCGATCAACTTCTCTCAGGAACTGAAACACCTCAAAGTATGGTTTATGTCCCAGTCAATTAAACTCGTTATAAATTCTCCTTTTAGGACAGAAAAAAATACTCTATAAATACCCCTTCCTCCAAGAGAGGCCTCATCTCATCAATTAATCAATATTCCCACTTAAGCAAACAACATACAAACTTTTAACACATCCAAACTTGGTTATTTGTAACAATAACCCCCGAAATGCCTTCAAGGTCAACCCTATCTCTTTCCTCCCAAACTCCACAAAACTCATGGCCCGATCGACGCCCCGATCATCTCTTCCTACAATGACCGTATCAAGCCACTGCTTGACGTCATGGACCACCTCCGTCACCTCAAGATCATGCAAGAGGGCATCCAGCTCCCCAACATCGTGGTGGTCGTTAGTCTTGTTGTGCAGTTTTTTAGCCCTGGAAAAAGCCATTTGGTTTTTCGACCTACTCTTCAAGCTGATGACCCATCAAAGCATCTATAACATACATATCAAAGAATCTTGTTGACCTGTACATTCATAAACATAATTCACTTAAATTAATCAAAGAATAAATATATATTGTTAAAAGCACATTATAAATTGTTAAAAGCAGTGACAACACACTCATCCAACACTTCCACAATTAAACAACAACATTTTAAAATTTTAGAAGATCATAAGATAGAAAGCATCATTAATTAAGCAATTTAAACAGATGCTAAAAGCACTGTACACATTCAACGAGAGCAATACATACATAAATTAAAAGCAATACATACATAAATGAAAGCAACAAAGATATTATTCACAAAAACATGACAACACAACCAATTATACACATGCAAAGCACTATCATCTCTAAAGCATCATGAATCATAATTGAAAGCACTATAAACATAATAAAAATATGGTTCATAGAAACTGCCAACAATAACCATATAAATTTAAAGCGTTGTACATATAAACCAAAAGCACTACAAACCAAAAGCACTACAAAAACAAAATTAAATCACTAGTGTAATATAAAATCACTGCAGACATATTCCAATAAGCACGGCTATAAACAAATTATTATTTTTCTACTTTCTAGTGTTCCAATTAATTCACAAAAACATTACAACACTATCAAATTTACACATTCAAATGATCATAATTTCCAAGGCACCAACTACATTAATGAAAGCATTATAAACATATATCAAAACATATGGTTCACAGAAACTGCCAACAATAACCATATAAATTTAAAGTATTATACATATAAACCAAAAGCACTACAATCCATCAAGAAATCACTTGTGGAATATAAAAGCACTACAAACATATTTCAAAACACACTACTATAAATAAATCATTATTTCACCAACATTAAAATTATTCCATAACTATTGATAATACACCACATTTCAAAAAACTATACTAAAAAATAAATATTGAAAGCAATATAGTTACAAATGGAAACAGTCTGTGCGTATTCAAAACACTATATCAAACATTCAAAAAGCACTATCAAAAACATAAAAAAAATATTAATATAAACAAATCTCTATTTCGCCAAGATTAAAAATATATATATATAATAAAAAATAAATCTTGAAAGCAATATGTTCATACATGCAGACAATCTGTGCATTGAAACCATTTCTCAGAATAAATGTACTCGAACTCTCCTTTTTTAGGCGGCAGAAAAAAAAAAATTAAAATCACTACAATCAACATGTATTCCATCAGAATTAATTCGGTCAAGTGAAAAATTAGATATTAAACTAATGGGGAATTTTGATTCAAGTTTATTCTAATTTCTAGGGTTCTTATACAGATTATGCTTTTACGGGTTGAAATTGTACATGCTTCTCCAGCCACCGCGCCGATGACCTCTAGACCGCCGACCGTCGTTTTCCATTACAAAGCCTCAAACTTTTTTCTCCTCTCTTTAAAATCGAAATTCTGAGAAGCTGGTTATCACTTTTTCTCCAGTACTCTTGTGTTGCTTGAGTATATGACACGGGAATTTATTATTTGCGTTTTGGTGTTAAAAAAATCACGGGTTTAATTAAATGGAGAGATTTCCTAAATTATTTTTTTAGGCCTAAATTGCCCCTATCAATGAATTCCACCGTGTATTTTTCTTCATTTTTCCCTTTTTTAAACACAATCTCAATGAAATATAACCTTCGGATTTCATGAAAATATGGACCAGATTAGTCCCTAGGTTCACAAATAAGAGCTTGTTTTCATTTGAACCCAATATATATGTTTAATGGAAGCATATATTCACAACGCTTTCATCAAGATTTCAAAAAAAAAAAAAAAGAAAAAAGAAAAACAAAAGAAGAAAGAAAGAAAGAAAATACACACCACTATATATATAATAGTGAAATGATACCATAGTAATTAGTAAATATAGTTAAAAGGATATTATTAAAAAGTAATATAAGTATAATATGCAACTTGGACTCAAATCTTCAACAAACCATAACTTTTCAGATTTTATTCATTTGAATGA
>BMAC01000126.1:19775-47143 GCA_014905375.1 Phtheirospermum japonicum | reverse complement strand
TCATTCAAATGAATAAAATCTGAAAAGTTATGGTTTGTTGAAGATTTGAGTCCAAGTTGCCATATTATACTTATATTACTTTTTAATAATATCCTTTTAACTATATTTACTAATTACTATGGTATCATTTCACTATTATATATATAGTGGTGTGTATTTTCTTTCTTTCTTTCTTCTTTTGTTTTTCTTTTTTCTTTTTTTTTTTTTTTCTCAAAGGTACGAACAAGAAACTATTTTTGTGTCTTTGTTTGAAAGGGCACAAGCTTCTCCCAAGTACAAACACAACACACACACACAGAAAAAACATTCTCTCAACAAAAATTGGCCTCCTCTACCATCGAAGAAACATTTCGAATCCTAATTTTGTTAGTTTCTTTGCGCCTACATCGGGAGTCCATCATGAATTTGCCACTGGTTGAGATAAATTTGGTAATTGAAATGGGGCACAAAACCTTGAATTTTGAAGTTATTGTTTGTTCTGATGAAGATACAAAAAGCTCCGATTTCACACCTGAAATTGAGCACGACCAACTGGATTCAACATAAATCATTGAAGAAGGTATTCTCTTCATTATATTATGGAATTCTTGAATTTTATAGTATTTTTCGTGGGATAATCTTTGAGATTGTATGTTAATGGTAGAAATTGTCACTTTCACTACAAACTCTGTCACTTTTCTTTACGAWATTTGTAACCTTTTATATTTGAGCTCAATTGCATTGAACAACTTGGGATGATATATATCTTATTTCATGTGCAGTGATATATTTGTTGAAAATTGCCACTTTCTCAACAAACCTTGCCAATTCCGTGTACAAGAATTGACTTTTATAAATTCTGAATTTTATCGCATTTTCGATGTTCTGTAATTTGTTGGTAGACATAATGTGTCACTTTTATGTAAAAACACTGTCACTTATTATATATAACTCTATTACATTCTAAGACTATTACTATTGGTTTCTGAAATTTATTGGTAAAAACAACATGTCACTTTGTATGCATAACAATATCACTTTTATTTACAAATATTGTCACTTACAATAAGGCGACGCTCAGGATACGATGGCTCAAAGCGCTTCTCTATTTTCAACTGAGGTCATGGTGGCGGCTAATTCTTCATTGGCGCAATCCTTTAGCAGGTTGAAGATGTCGTATCACACAATCCTTTTTGTTTTAAGCTTGTTGTTTTTTTAATTAAATAATAATTATGGTGTCGATTTCTTTTTAATTTTTTCTGTGTTGATTGCATATGTATTGTGCAGGGACCTCAACCTTAGCCTTGGCAAGGCTATGCTCTACAGCCAGGGTGGTGCTCCCCCGGCCTAGGGCATATATATATATATTCGAAATAGTAAAAAAATCATATTGGGCTAGGGTTAGGAAATTTGAGCTAGGAGTAGTAGATCAGGCTCGTTACGCCCGTGGTATTGTGTGTAATTTTCGCATGGAAATCGTAATTGATCAAGTGGATGATATGTTTCCCTTAAAAAGAGTTATTGATTTGTGTCATCTCATGTTTACTCTATTTTACCGTTTGACTAAATTTGAGTTTTGGGGCTTGATTCTTATCCTGATTTGTTTTTGGTGATGTCTTTACTATATTATGAATTCAATTGAATCTGAATTGTAGGGATTTGATTCTTGTTTTGATTTTTTATTGGCAATGTCTAGTTTGACTGAATTTGAAATGAGGGTTTTTGATTCTTGTTTTGATTTGTTATTGGAAGTGTTTTTAATCTATTATATCATTCAACTGAACTTGAATCGTGGGGTTTGGTTTTCTATCTGTTATTGGCAATTAATTTCTCTATTCTGTCATTCGACTGAAATTAAATTATGGGGTTTGATTTTTTTATTGATTTGATTTGTTATTACAATGTGTTTATGTTGTTCGAAGAGTTTGAATTGTGGGGTTTTGATTCTTATCTGAATTGATATATTTGGAGGAGGGATAGTTTTCTTACACATAGAGATTTGTTTGATGCGTTAGAAGAAGAGAGAAATCCTATCCATCAACTAAACCTCCTGGTGTTGATTATCGTCCAAATATCTAGGCTGTCGTTTGATGAAGAGGTTTAGAGAACAATCTCGTTATGCACGGGAATGCGAAGCTTAATGCTAGTTGGGATTCTTGCAACTCAATTCCTTGGGTCGACTCAGTGGTCCCACCTGCTTAATCGATTGTCCCCATGGCTATAATGGGCCTTTGTCTCATTTACGTTAAATGCTTGATTATAATAATGTGTAAAAAATTTATTTCTTAGTGCAAAAGTGACAAGTTTCATTTAAAAAGCGGCACGTTTTAATGCAACATTTATACTAATACATTTTATGCTAAATTATTTATTATTATAGAATGTGTAAATGTTACATATTTTAGTGGAAAAGTGAAATGTTATACATTTTAGAGAAAAAATAACGATATTTCTTCATAAAGAGATCACAAATAAAGAATCTTACAATATGAAAAAGCGATAATTTTAGATATAAATTGACAAAAATCAGTGGAAAAGTGACACTATAACATTTTAAAAAATAATTCAAGTATAATATCAAACGTTACACTTTTCTTAAAGATAAAAGTGACATTAATTAGAGAAAAAAGTGATACCATTATATTTAAATCCAAAATTAAAACATAAACCCGACCCCGACCAAATAACACTAATGCCATCTTCATATATATAATTTATATTTTCATGTCAATACCACAAAACACAGTTCAGACTATGAAAAAAAAAAGAGCTACTATATACCATCGAACAAATAATCTCTTTCCCAAATCAAGTACAAATACAACATTTACTCCTCATTTAGTTTCCCTTACGTCAAGAGAATGAGCACACGTGCCTTCTACCCGATCCAACTAACATCATCAACTAAAGTCCAAGCAACGAAACTAGACTCATAGTCAATTTAAGGCTAAACAATAAAAATATTAAATTTATCGGTATAATCCCCATTTTGAGCATCTTGACTACTGCAGAAACAGGATACTAAGGCGGCTTATTAACGGCGGTTCTGGAAAACCGCCGTTAAATCTATATTTTAACGGCGGTTTTTTTTAAACTGCCGTTAAATTTATATTTTAACGGCGGTTTTCTTAAAACCGCCGTAGATTCCTTTAATCTATGGTGGTTTTATATGAAACGCCGTAACAACTCACATAATACTACGACAGTTATATAAAATTGCCGTAAAAACAGGGGCCAATTTATTTTAACGTCGGTTATCAAATAACCGCTGTAAAAACAATAACATTTTACGGCAGTTATATGAGAACCGCCGTAAAAACTCACACTTTTTTTTGGCACACATTCACATGGCGGTTTTGTGAAAACCTCCGTAAAATGTATAATTAAAATTTTTTTGGGCAAGGGTTTTAAAACTCGTCTTTACACGGCGGGGTTTTTTGGCACATTGACACATCTTTACACCTCCCGTATTTACCCCAAATTTCATTGTGAGCCCTAATCGTACATCCCAGATTTTGAAAGCGGTGAATTCAAAGACTCAATCTCCGGCATGACGGCCTCTTCTTCGCGGGTCCAGTCCCAGACCGCCCAAGCTCCATCTTGACCAAGATGGCCTCCTCTTCTTCGGAGCAAAACACTTAGCCCTATCTCGTCGATTTTACCCCAAATTCCACACACTTAGCCCTATCCCCAAAATTGAACCTCCCATATTTGAAAGCAGCGAAGACTCAGTCTCTAGCTTCACCAAGTCGGCCTCCTCTTCGTGGGTCTACTCTTAGACTCAGTCTCTGGCTAAGGAAAAAGTTGACCCGCAAAGGATTCAGTTTTACCACCCTACAGGTACTTTTATATGTATTTTTAGATTTTTTCATGTGCATATATATATGTGTGTGTGTTTAGTGATGGAAATTTTGAAATTGAGCAGAGAGCAAAAGAGGTGATAAGAAAATAAACCCCTCGCGTTCGAAGCATTCAGAGACTGAGCAACGCAGAAGAAGCAAAATCAATGAGAGGTAAGAAACAAATTCAACCTTTTATGTATTTCTTGACATTATTATTCAGTTTTTTTTTTCATTTTTCTTTCTTGCACATTCGACTCTTTTTCTGGGTCCGAATGGGTTAAATTTTGGATATTACATAAGATATAAGATTGTTAGTTGTTAGTATATTATAGTATTCAAGTTCTCATAAGCTTCCTACCTCCATTATTTTGATTTTGGTTCAGCTTTGTTTGTGAACTTCTTTATGATGAATCTAAACTAGTAAATGATCTCTGGTGTGCGACCTTAGCTGTCAAAATAATTGAGACAGTTATTGTATGAAATTCAGAAATCTGGAATTGTGTGGATAAGGTGTAGTTTCATAACCCTTCCTAACATTTTGTTTTGTGGTGTGTTCGGATTTTGTGTTTTGATTCGTGATTTCATGATCCCATACGCTTAATTGGCCAACTTTTGGTACCTCAGAGTGTTTGTAACTCAAGAAAAACTGTAATTGTTTTGTCATTGTGTGCTGGGGTGATCATAAAACCTGGAAGAACTGTCGCGCACGACTGCCTATTATTTAGTTATATATAACACTAGGAAAATAAAGCTGTACAAAATCTAAAAAAAAATAAAAGAAAAAATAAAATCAAAATTTCAGAATTATTAGGGAAAATGACAAATAAATATAGACTAGAAAGCATTAAGACTCACTAGATAATCTTATTTTTCTGCCCATTACGTATAAAATTTTCATCTTTTTCCATATTAACTCTTTAACCTTAAAATTAGGACAATATGTCCCCCTCTCTATCAACACAAACACGCCAAGATTCTGGATGTGATTAAGAATATGGTGAACGATGACACAAACATGTTGAGGGATTATTAATGTTTTAATTTGTTAGTAATGTTGAAATTTTTTGTATGTATGCTTGTTTGAGCGCACATATTCAATTTTTTGTGAAGATGAAAATATCCTTTTTTTAGAGATATTATGTGTGTATAAGAGAGAGTGTGTTATGTAATTTATGAGTAAAAATAATCGTAAGTGAAGGGTAATTTTTTTTAGTTCCTTATTTTTTGACAAAAAACTTCAAGAAGACATTTATTTAGAAATGGAGGGAGTAATTTTTTCTCGTTGCATAATATCTGTAGCTTAAACACTACCGTGTACATCCCTGAATATCAGAGAGATCAATGTTGTATTTAGTTAGAAAGGTTTTGTGATAACTGTAAGCCATTATTTTGAATTTTCACTGAGATGAAGGGAAATAGTTTTTATTTGGTGCTTCGATTATAGTGGGAAGTGTTCTCTTAGTTATGAATAATTAGGACTGGCTTAACTTGAAAGTCGGTCAATCTTCTTTAAAAAGTGTATCTTCTGTCGCTTTAACTATTTATAAATCTTTAGCGTACCATGTACCTAGAATACGAGTATGTTAGTTTTACAAAGTATGAAGCTTTTCTTGTGATTAATTTGGTTAACTTATTTATTTTCTTCATCAAGTTTTGGTGGAGTTGGCAAATGACCCGAAGCTTGTATATCACTGTGGGCTGACACCTGCAAAGCTTCCAGTATGTCATGTACTTTTATATATATATTTCTCTTGGAATAAAAACTTGGCCACATGAGTTTATGATTAAGAAATATAGTTGGTTCTAGAAACAAGCTACTTATCAATGATGTTTATATACTGCTACATGAGTTTTGATATTATGTTCTCTTGTTTATCAAAACATACTGCTCTATTTTTCTGGGAATGTGTTTGTCAGCCACATGCTAATTATTTATATTGCACATTCAGGTTTTATGTATTTTCAATTTCTCATTTTTTGGTTAATTTATTATTATTATTACTCATAGGTAAAAAAAAAAAAATTGGCGTTTCTTGGTCTGAGAAAGCTACAAATGTTGCATGGGTTTTAAGCTACACATGTTATGGGGAAGTTAATGAAAGTTGGGGAGGGCTTTGGTGTGAGGACTAATAGGACCAGGACCACACAATCTGAGCCATTGATAAAAGGGCCTAGCTCACTCTACTATCTTCTTTCCCAGGCCTAACAACCTTGAATAGTCCTTTTCTGCGTTTGTCCCCTTTTTATTACCACTAAGTTATTTCTTCATTTTGAGCCTTTGTTCCCCCTCTTATACATAAAACTAGATGCAACTTGCAAATGAAGGCTTATCAACTTTTCTTTTTCATGCTTAGTTGAAGGGATTTTGCACAGGAAGCTTTGTTCTTTGATATTTTAAGAAGTAAATCCATTGTATTTTATTTTATATTTTATGATGTGATCTATCGTATTTCTTAATGGTTTATCACAAAGTCATTTTATATAAGTTAAAGGGATAATTCCTAAAGTTTAGTTACTAAAAACTGCAGTTGTGTTCCAAAATTGTTAAGTCACGATTATATAAAAATAATTATAATTATTAAGAAATAAGCGAAAGTTATTTATATAAAAGTGAGTACCGATAAAAAAAACTATAAAGGTAATGTGTGTGCATGTATAAGCAAAGATAGTTATCATCGCTTATGAGTGAAAGATAGTTGTCCTATCATTTCGTGTTTATCGGAAGTTAATCCTATAACAGACAAAAATAMATGCAATAAAAGAGAGAKAAAACACATAAAGAAAACACAAAATATAGTAAAAACAAACACAATCACAACATTAAGCCACATAAAAAGAGATCGAAAATACTAAAAAAGAGGTAAACATGRRKCAATATAAATTATAATTATAATTATAATAAAATATAAAAAATTTAAACTCTATAGTTCTATAAATTTAAAAAATTATAATTATATTTGCAAATGCTACCAATTATAGAAAAGCCCAACTCTGAATTTTCTTGATGCGCAAGATTCCAACTCTATAGTTTAAGGTAAAAAGCAATTTTGTGAAGGTGTCATAGGCTGGTGTTGCTCGACTCCCCCCTCCATCCGACAAAATTGTAAGTTGTCTTCACTTATAACTACTATCTTTTTATGCTACATTTTTTTTTATATGAAATGACTTTTAAAATATAATCACTTCAACATCAAAACCCACGATTGTTATAATTAATATAAAATACTTATTAAAGAATTTCTATCCTCCTTCGTATTTAGCTCTTCGATCTTTTACAAAAGATGGATCGGAGTTGGATGAAAGCAAGTCGCGTAAGCAAGTAATATGAAGATGGAGTGGATTTTTTTATAAAATTTGCTAAAGTGAATCAATTAAAACCTAGTGATAAGTTTTTGTGTCCTTGTATTAACTGTTTGAATGGGAGACGACATGAAGCCCATATGATCAAGGATCATCTTCTGTGCGATGGTATAAACAAGAATTATACGGTATGGACATGGCATGGCAAAGTGTTCGACATTCCACCCGAGACGACTGAGCAAGCTTATGGCCAACGCACTCGTGGAGACGTCGATGATCGAATTCAAGACGAGGACAAACTTGAGGACATGATACGTGATGTTGGTCAAGAATCCTTTCAGGAAGCACAAGTGCATGATATTTTGAAGAGTGATTCAGAGAAGCCTTTGTTCCCTGGGTGTAAAAACTTTACACGCTTGTCAGCAACGTTAACACTAGTCAATATTAAGGCACGCAATGGGTGGAGTGACAAAAGTTTCACTGAATTGCTTGAGCAGTTGAAAATGATGTTTCCAGAAGATAACACTTTGCCAAGCCGCCACTACGAGGCAAAGAAGATATTATGTCCGATGGGTTTGGAGTACAAGAAGATACACGCATGTCGTAATGATTGTATATTATACAGAAATGAGTACGAGTCATCAGATAAGTGCCCTAGGTGTGGGGTATCACAGTACAAAGAGAGATCGGGTGAATGTAGTAGCGACGAGAGCACAAACCGACATTCCCCAGTGAAAGCGATATGGTATCTTCCGATCATTACTAGGTTTAAACGTTTGTTTGCTAATGAAGAAGATGCAAAGAACCTTACGTGGCATGCAGATGGGAGAAAATGCGATGGCAAGTTGCGACATCCGGCAGATTCTTCTCAGTGGAAGAAAATCGATCGTTTGTTTCCAGATTTTGGAAGAGAATCACGAAACCTTCGGCTTGGACTTTCTACAGATGGAATGAATCCGTGTTTCTTGTTATTTACAATCTACATTCATGGTTGTGTATGAAATAAAAATTTATCTTGCTTTCTATGATGATATCGGGACCAAAACAGCCCGAAAATGACATAGATGTTTATGTACAACCCTTGATTGAGGACTTGAAAAAGTTATGGGAGGAGGGTATTTACATGTTTGATGGGTACCGAAGGCAAACATTCAAGTTGCGTGCTGTCTTATTTTGTACCATTAATGATTTTCCAGCATATGGAAACTTGAGCGGGTATAGTAACAAGGGCCATCTCGCATGTCCTATATGTGCAGACGAAACGAGATATCTACAACTCAAACATGGGGGAAACACTGTGTACACTTGTTCTAGGAGGTGCCTCCGACGTGATCACCCATATCGTAGATTGAAAAAAGTTTTTAATGGAAGTGTCGAGGATGGATTTGGGCCAACACCACTAACTGGTCAGCAGGTTTATGATCGGGTGAAGGACATTAATACTATATTCGGAAAGACCCAAAAGAGGGCTAGTGAGAAAAACATTTGGAAGAAGAGGTCAATTTTCTTCGATCTTCTGTATTGGCGCCATCTGGATGTGAGACAATGTATAGATGTTATGCACGTGGAGAAAACTATGTGTGATAGTTTGATCAGCACACTTCCCAACATTAAAAGCAAGACGAAGGATAACTTTAAGACTCGACAAGACTTGGCTCATATGGGTATACGACCAGACTTGCACCCTATATCATCCGTAAATAAAACATATCTGCCCCTGGCATGTCATACTTTGTCGAGAGAAGAAAAAAAAGGTTTTGTGAGTCTCTACGAGGCGTGAAAGTGCCATAAGGATACTCTTTTAATATCAAGAGTCTTGTTTCAATGCAAGACCTTAAATTGGTCGGCTTAAAGTCTCACGATTGTCATGTCTTGATGCAACAACTCCTAGCAGTAGCTTTACGTGACATTTTGCCTAAAAAGGTAAGACATGCCATAATTCGCTTGTCTTATTTATTCAATGATATATGTACGAAAGTTGTTGACCCTTTGAGGCTATATGAGTAGGAAAGGAAGCTGCTGTTATATTATGCCAATTAGAGATGCATTCCCCTCCTTTATTTTTTGACATAATGGTTCACTTAATTGTTAATTTAGTGAACGAAATTAGAGAGTGTGGTCCAGTCTATCTGAGTTGGATGTACCCTATCGAGCATTATATGAAGGTTTTAAAAGGGTTCACAAAAAATCCAACTCGTCCTGAGGCTTCTATTGTCGAAATATACATTGCTGAGGAAGCTATCGAGTTTTGTACAGACTACATGGGACAAGTGGAAGGTGTGGGGATTCTTAAATCTCGTCACGATGGGAGATATGGAGGTAAGGGTACATGGGGTGCTGGAATGCATTCCAGGAGTTTTGAGGAAATGCTTCAAGCGCATTTGTACATATTGAATAACACTGAGGAGGTTCTACCTTACCTGGCTGATCATAAAAAAAATTTGAAGACAGATAATTCCCGAATGAAGGAAAAAGATGTTCTAATTGAGTATAATAAAACTTTCCTAAGTTGGTTTAAAAAACAAATTGTTTCTTCAGAAACTGCCTCAGAAACGTTAATCCGGCTAGCACATGGGCCTAAGAAAGATGTCATTACGTGGTGTGGATATGATATCAACAAAATCTCCTTCTACACAAAGTCGCAAGACGATAAGAGTTGCTATCAAAACAGTGGGGTCATTCTTGAAGCTGAGGCAATTCACTTTTGTAGTGTAAAGGATAAAAATCCTTTTAAAGCATATATAAATTACTTCGGATTCATTGAAGAAATTTGTGAGGTTGACTATGTTGAGTTTCGAGTACCTGTTTTTAAGTGAAATTGGGTTGATATTAACACAGGTGTGCGAATCGATGAAGTGGGATTTACGTTGGTAGATCTTCATAAGGCAGCTTATACGGACGAGCCTTTCATCATGGCATGTCAAGTTAAACAAGTGTTTTATATCAATGATCCGTTTGATAAAATATTGTCGGTGGTCCTCAAGCATGATAAAATCATGGATGATACTCGTGAAAATGAATACCCAACACTTGATAACTCCGAGACTCTCTTTCACAACAGGAATGCCGAAACTTGAAGAAAATGTATCAGACGATGTGCATGATAATCGCAATGATCATGATGAGGGCAAATGGGAGAACAATATAATATAATTTTAAGTTAAGTATTCTTTCAAATTTCTAATTTCGAAGCACAATAATATATTACGAAAACTTTTATATCAAAAATAAACCAACATGTGAATTTAATGTGTTAATTAATAATTGGATGAAAATGTAATTTTTTAAGTTTTATTTTGGGTCCTTGTAGTTTAACCTTTATTTTTTTTTCTTTTCTATTTACACAGGTACATGGCTCCTCCTGTGAGGTGTCGCTCGACTTCTCCTCCACCCACTACGTCGAGGAAGACTAGATCTTCCACACGGTGTAAAGCGATTGCCAAGGATCGTTTTGGTGATTAAAAATAACCACTTGATTTCGACAGCATTACAGGAAAAACAAAAAGGACTCATCAAGTGAAATTGAATACTTATCTGGGAAAACTTGCTCGAGAAAATGTTTCGATTTTGATTGAGAATTGGAAACTTGTACCAGATTCTACCAAGACTTTAATCTGGATAGATGTTATGGTATTTCATATCTTTTCATTTTCACCTTATTATTATTATTATTATTATTATTATTATTATTATTATTATTATTATTATTATTATTATTATTATTATTATTATTATTATTATTATTATTATTATTATTATTATTATTATTATTATTATTATTATTATTATTATTATTATTTTGTTGTTTTTAAATCGGTGGGAAAAAATGGAGAGATTTTAAATCAGCTTTGACTACAGATTATTTATTTGGTGGTTTGAAGAACACAAGTCCTTGCGAAAATTATGGTATCGAATTAAGTGAGTGGGTAGAATTTAAAAATACTCGATTCGACCCTTCTTGGAAGTTAAATATTAAATTCATTATTCATTGTTATTTTTTGTATGCAAGCACTAATTTTTCCTTTTTTGTTTCCAGGATAAAAGAGATAAAGCGCAAGAAATTGCAAAAAAGAACGATGCTCCACATATTCTATCTCGTGGGGGTTATGCCTTATTGGATGAGCAGATCATGGAGAGTAAAGCAAAGAAGCAACGTGAGGATGCATTGCAATCTGGTGCTAGTGTTGATTCGGCTGTTGATCCTCCATCTCCTCCTTCACGTCACGAGAGGTTTAAGCTGGCTCGCACATAAAAGACTGGTGAAATGACATCCGATGCCGCAAGGGAAGTTGCTAGGAAGATTGTAAGTTTGTATTCAATATATCAAGATTTTTAATTTAGATTTTTTAATTGGGGAAAAGACTGTAACCATCCTGTACTATACGCGTTTTTTAGGTTTGCATCCTAACGTTTTTTTTGTAATTTAATGCATCCTGTTCTATACAAAATTATACGCGTTTTTTGGGTTTGCATCCTAACGTTTTTTTTGTAATTTAATGCATCCTGTTCTATACAAAATTTTGAAAGTGCATCCTGTACTATACAAAATTTAGAAAAAAACTAGTTTTATTAAATAAAAACGTGAATTTATTAAATAAATATGCAAACCATATTTTATCCTAATGTTTACCGGAACTAGTTTTATTAAATAAATAAAATTTATTATTTATTTAGTGATAAATTCGGTAATTTTTGCATATTTAAAAAAATATGCCGGAACTAGTTTTAAATAAATAATAAATTCACCGGAACTCACACAAAGTATATGGGTTTGAAAATATGCAACCTCACTCGCGAGACTAGGTGAGTTTCGACGAGTTTGGACGAGTTCATTGGTCGGAGGATGCACTTTCAAAATTTTTTGAAGTACAGGATGCATTAAATTACAAAAAAAAACGTTAGGATGCAAACCCAAAAAACGCGTATAGTACAGGATGGTTACAATCTTTTTCCCTTTTTAATTTACGTCCATCCCATTTAGTTTTTTAATTTCTTAAGTAGGAAACAAAAGAAATATAACTATTTTAACAATTACTAATAAATTATTCCACTCACCTAAAATATTATGTTTTAATTAGTTTTTAAAATCGTAACATAACAGAAAGATCTAAAATATCATTAAACAATTACTAGTTTGTTGTAGGATGAGTTGGAGGAAGAGCATAGAAACGACTCTTTTGTTGTAGAGGGATGGAGGGATATTGTAAGTGCTGCAATTGATCAACCAGAGCACCCTAGATGTGTTCGTGGCATTGGAGGTGGTGTGGGGATCCGAGAATACTTTGGTTCTCAATCATTCGGGTCCTCATCATCCGTAACTCCTGAATTTTTGGGTCGCTTGACATCCATGATAACCGAGAAGGTTAGATCTGAGATAGCCGAACAGGTCAAGAATGAAGTTAGATCCGAGATGGCCGAATAGATAAGGAAAGATATTACACAACAGTTGATGCAACAATTTGCCCAACCAGTTGAAGTCATGACCCCTCCAGTTGAGGTGGATCCAAATCTCCATCGTAGTGGGATGGGGAGTTGTCTTGGCACTTCTAACATTCCAGCTCCTTCGCCTCCCCCTGCTTACATTCCAGCTCGTTTGCCTCCTACTAGAGTTAATGATCGATGTGAGTTATATGTCGGGGATTGTTCTCCTCCCCGTCTGGTGACCCTTGGGACAGTTCATGAGGGGGGTTCGACGTTACATGGGGTGACTTTGTCTACGGATTTGGTTAGAGTGGTGGTTGAGGACATTCGAGATGGTGATGCTCCCGTATCGATGCCCAGTGAAGAGGTATTCACATTGAGGCAAACACTAGGTGGTTTTATTGCATGGCCTAAATATCTTGTGAAGCCTATGTCAACATAGGTAATTAATTGTTTGTTTGCTAATTACACTAAAATAGAGTGTCAATAACTATTAATTTATGTTTAATGTTTTTAGGATAACGAGCGACCAACAAAAAAAGGTCGGGCTGTTGATAACCCCATTCCTGAGTTGATTACTATTTATGCTCGCCTTTATAAGTATCCATTTCGGGTTCCGTGTGATGGAAGCATTTTTGGATTTGAGAATGACATCCCAGTGACCATTCGTTGCCTAGAAGTTTTAGACATCGTGCAAGGCAAAACGTGTCTTCAAATCTCGATTGTACGACTTTGGATCTTGTAAGTATATTTTAAATCTTGTTTAATTAATATTTGGGTTCATTAATTGATTTATAACTTTGATGATTACTTGTTGTCATAGATATGATAGGTTTTTGAAATCACTTGTTGTTGAGAACCGATCAGATGCTGTGCATGGATTCTTTGAGCCTCTATCCATACAAAATACGGGTAGCAAGAAACATGCAAACTTTGGTCTCTTCCATTCTCAAACATATGCAGGAATATAAAAAACAAATTTACCTGGGAGCATACCATCATAAGTAAGTAAAACTGAAACTATAAGTTGTAGTATTACTGTAGGTTGCATGAATTACTCTCAATAATATTCATTTCGAAATGCAGGCAACATTGGCAACTCTTTGTAATTTTGCCTCAAGAAGGGATTGCCGTGTGGTTTTTTTTAAATCATCATAAGCCCGATGCAAACATCAAATTGCTAGTACAAAGGTAAACTCTAGTTTAAAATACTTACATAATATAGAATGTGAACGTATGTTTTGGTTCTAAGCATAAAATAAATTATTTTAATAATTCAAGGATTAAAATGTACTTTTTGAAATTGGGACAACATATTGTTATAACGTGATTATTAAGTTTGGTTGCATTTTGGATTTGTTTTTGGAGTTTGGTTCTAAGTATAGATTATATTGTTTAATTTTGTCAAATTGGGACAACAAATTTGGAGCTTGTTAGAATGTAACGGGTATTGTTATAATGTGCCATAATATTTCTATGTTTTTTTAATAGTGTCGTGACCTCATTTAAGATGTTGAGTGGTACGCAACTGACTAAATCGAAGCAAGGGGTTAATTGGCTTTTTCCAAAGGTAATGTATTACGTTTCTTTGAATATATTTGGTTGTTACGTTTACAATCGTAAACACATCATTGGATTGTTTATTTTTTAATGAAACCTCATGTTTCTCTCACATTGTAATGAACATGATGAAGTTTGGGAGTCTGGTTATTATGTCATGATTTGGATGTGGACTATTGTTCGAGTGGGTATTACGGGAAGTTGGCAAGAGGTAATAATTATAATATTTTATTTTATAGCAATAATGTTATAACTTTTTTTAAGAAAATTTCATTATTGCTAAACACGTATATTAATATTATTTGCAAATATTTAGTGACCAACCATTTAGTGTTGATAGTATCAAAGAAATACAAGATCAATGGGCGAGATATTTCATTGACATTTATGATGGATGATTGGGGTTATGTAGTAGGTGTATAATCTTGAAATTTACGTTTTATTGTGAATTGTTCTCAAATTTGGTTGCATATTGGATTGTTTTATTTGTGGATGAATTGAATTGGATTATTTTTAAGTTTGGTTGCAATTTGGGTTGTTTTTAAGTTTTGTGGAATTTTAGATTTTTTTATTTGTGTATGAATTTGGTTCCAAGCATGAATTGCAATTTAATTTTTCTTTTTATGGCAAAAAAAAAAAAACAGAAAACCCCGTAAAAAACCGCCACTAAAAGATAATAATTAATGGCGGTTTTAAAAACCGCCGTAAAATTACAGCATGTTTTAATGGTGGTTCTAACCAACCGCCGTAAAATAATATCATGATTTAACAACGGTTCTCAAAACTGCCGTAAAAATAACAGCGGTTCAATAAACCGCCGTAAATTCAATATTTCACCATCACCAAAAGAATTTTTGACGGCGGTGTCGAACCTCCATTAATAGGAAATTTTATGGCGGTTGTACCCGCCGTTAAATCATGATTTTTAAACATCGGTTATTACAAACCGCCGTTGAAAGTCTCTAAACTACGGCGGTTATAAAACCGCCATTAAATTACAAAAAAAATGCTGTTAATTCTTGATTTTTTACGGCGGTTTTTAAAAACCGCCGTAAAATTTAACGGCGGTCGATATAACAACTGTTCAAAAACCGCCATTAATAGTACAAAAGAACCGCCATTAAATCATTGTAGTAGTAGAATACAAGCGCCTAAATAATCTCCAACAACAAAAAACCTAAAGTGTAATACAAGCTCGTGTTTTGTGGGACCACAAACAAACATGGCTTCTCCAAACACGTCGTAAGCAGCTTCGAGATGCCTAATCCTATAATGGCAGAAAGATAGTACCCACTTTGAGCACATCCAGTTTCAGTTCAATTTTCTGAGGACCATGAAGTTCCAGGAGCTCAAAAATAAGTTGGACGTCCTTTGCGTCATCATACACATCAAGTACCCTTCTTAGAATGAGTACATGGAACAGTTCGTTTAGTTTAAAAATTAGCAACTGCGACCAACAAAGATACACATATTCGCAAAAATTCACCCAATGTCAAAACACACAAAATGCACTCGATTTGCAACAAAAACAACATTAATCCACCTTATCTCAGATGATGGGGGGTGGGGTGGGGGGGTGGGGGGTTGTTGTTGTTGTTGTGGGAAACAAAATAATTATTAAATAATTTAGAAACATAACTGTATCCCATTAAATTCTAAGATTCAGCTTATGAACCGAACACAAAATCCCTAAAATCACTCTATTGTCCCTAAACCCTAAAACCAATCAACAAAAAAATAAAATTGACAAAAGAATTGAACAAAACCTAAAGTCTTTAACTGAAAATAACTAAATCAAAAGCAGTGTGTGTCTTTCGCATGCAACTGAAAGAACACAATCGTGCAGGATTTAAACACTGTAATACCTAATTTTTTTCTTGAATTAAGTCATTTTAGGTCCGTGACGCCCTTGGAATGGCATCTCACTCACATTCTAGAACGGTTTTTTATATCTACCTTCTAGAATGTCTATTCGGGTCCGGGACGCGTCTGGGAACGGCGTCCCGCTCACATTCTAAAACGGTTACTATTTGTACCTTCTAGAATGTGAGCGGGAAGCTATTCCCAGGCGCGTCCCAACACATTTTTGTAAGTTTTTTTCAAACTAACACATTTTTTTAATTCGTATTTAAATGTATGTTATTTATTTAATTAAACAGGAAATGGTGGTTGAATTGTCACTAATATACTTATTGCATAAACCTTTTGTTAGGTAATTATTTTAGTAAAAATATGATTTGACTGTTAATAATATTATTTTATTATTAATTTAATTCTAGACTAAACATATTCGGTTACAAAATATGTTGGGATTCACGTAAGATTTGAGGTAAGTACATCTCTCACCTGCAAGATGATAACTTATTTTTAAGTTCATTTTACAGTTTTATGCATATGATAATATTCATGTTGAGTTTTAATTATGTGTTTTTCAGACAATTTGAGTAAACCATGTATCATATTGCATATCATATAAATATATGCACGAGCAATTATATATATCATGTATTTTTAAAATTTTATATTTTAAAGGTTAGTACTAGGGCTCTTAGACTGCCCATAGTTTAGTTTGGGGCACCTAGTCCGCCCTAGAACACTTAGACCGCCCTTTACAATTATCAGTTTTCTCTAACGGGATTCGGTGGTTATCTACCTCGGGTTTCATTAGAGTTGCGAGCATTGGTACCATACCTAGGCCCATATCAGTATATATTTTTAAAGTATTTATGTACGTATACGCAATTTGTAGAATAATGCATACTCATGCACACACATATGTGTTTTTAAGTAAAATGTTTTGTGAAAAATGATGTTACTTACTAAGCGTCAGCTTAAAGACTATTTTCTCATATTGCAGAAAAAGGCAAATGTATATTGTAGACATGGAGGATGACTTGGCCGTGCAGGGTGATAGTGGCAATAGAATCTTGCAAATAAGACCCGCTAGTATTTAATAATAATGAACATTTTTCAATTTTCTGCTCATTTAGCTTTTATAATATAATAATTTAGAGTGGTTTATTATATCATTCATTGATTATGAAATTTTATATTGTGAATTTCTATTATTTTGAAAGAGTTATTCTCTTGTTAATTGATGATTTATCTAAAATGAGTTAAAGTAATATAATATGTGGCATCCCACTAAGGGGGTGTCACAAACACGTAACTAGAAGTAGAAGGAATAATAGGAGGATAACGAGATAGTGAGAGACTCATCGGCATCCAACGGTGGCGGGCGCTGGTCTCGCAAAATTTAGATGGGGCATTAAAAATAGGGAAAAGACGGAGAAAGTGGGGTTAATTTTTTTTCAGTTGATGGAGGTGTTAAAGAAGAGAAGGGGCAACGAGTATTTGAGCCAGCGTTGCACGACGTTTAGCTCTATTGGTCGGGGATTTTAGCTGAGACTTTGGTTGGGGATTTTCAGAAGAGGGCATAAGAAGAGGACACTACAAAAGAAAAGTGTCGTATGGTAACGGGTATTACCGACGGGCAAAAAAATTATCAGCATATGCTGATGGCCTGCCTTTGCTGACGGCTGGCTGACGCGCAAAGACCGTCAGCGAGTAGCCGTCAACTACCTGTCAGTAAATTAATTAGGCGACAGGTTTGCTGATGGGTCAACGCCCGTCAGCATAATTAAAAATAAAATAAAAAAAGAATGCTGACGGGTCTCTGCCCATCAGTATTATTAAAAAAAATAAAAAAAAGAATGATGATGGGTCCCTGCCCGTTAGTATTATTAAAAAAAATATGCTGATAGACCCTTGTCCATCAGCATTTTGGGGATAAAACCTACTCCCTATCTCACAAAATACAAACAGAAGACGGAGAGAAAAAAAAAACCGAGCCTGCCCCGCCGCCCGATGTTGCCACCCCAGCTCCATCCCATCGCCGGTCGCCACCCGCCATTGCCACCCCAGCTCCAGCCCGTCGCCGCCCGCCGTCGCTGTTCATCTTAACCCCAGCCCGATGCTGCTGCCAAGCCCCGATGCCTTCCGCAGCCAGGCGCCGCTCCACCGCCGCCTAAGGTCCATCTTTTGTCTCTCCCTCTCTCTCTTATGAACTAAGATTTATAATTTTCGAAAATAATATGAAATAATTATATAATTGGTGTGTAATTTAGGTATTAATATATAATTAGGGAATAATTTCGGTTTTTTATAATTAGGGTTTAGTTTAGGTATTATTATATAATTAGGGTATAATTTAGGTATTATTTTATAGTTAGGGTTCAATTTAAGGATTTTATATAATTAAGTTTTAATTGAGGTATTATTTTATAATTATCTTTAATTTAGATATTTTTATATAATTAATATTTAATTTAGATATTATTGTATTATTGTATAATTTAGGGGTTCATTTGTAATTAGGGCTTAGTTTAGGTATCATCGTATAATTAGAGTTTAATATAGGAGATTTTCTATAATTATAGTTTAATTTTGGTATTATCGTATAATTATCATTAATTTAGGTTTTTTTTTGTAATTATGGTTTAATTTATGAATTATTATATAATTAGGGTACAATTTAGGGGTTTTTGTATAACTAAAGTTTAATTTAGGTTTTTTTTGTATAATTAGAGTTTAATTTTGGGGTTATTTTATAATTAGGATTTAGTTTAGGTATTATCATATAATTAGATGTTAATTTAGGAGATTTTCTATAATTAGAATTTAATTTAGGGGTTTTTGTATATTTAAAGTCTAAGTAGATGTTTTTGTATAATTAGAGTTTAATTTAGGGGTTATTTTATAATTAAGGTTTAGTTTAGGTATTATAGTATAATTAGAGCTTAATTTGGGATTTATTTTAAAATTAGGGTTAGTTTAGGGTTGAATTGTAAATATTTCATATTTGAAAAATTCTAGAATGTTTATGTTGATGGTTTTGAAATGTCGTGGTGATCGACAAGTTGTGTTTAATTAATATGTATGTTTTGATATACATGTTGTGATTGGTTGGTGTTGTGTTTGGTTGGAATTGGCGTCGGTGATGACGTGGTGTAAAACACTGGCTGGGAGGTTTCGTCCCTCCAATAACGGATTTTAAATTTTTTTCAAAATTTGATGGTGGTTTTAAAAAGTTTTAAAATGTGCGTGGTGGGGGTTATCAAATGTTGTGGTGATCGGCAAGTGAATATTTTGTTTAATTTATTTTTTATGTTATATGATATGTGATTAATATATATGATCAGCTTGGTGCAAGTTACACGTGAAGTTGAATTTATAGATACGCACTTTAATTTAATTTACATATTCTAAAATAAACACCAAAACCTTTACGGCGGTAAATCATAACAAAAAACTAAGTATGCTTGAAAAGACGTGATATCGAGAAACATCACGATTTTTTAGAGCAGACGAGTGCTGAAACATCACATCACAGACTTTAAGGGAGAGATTTTACATCAATATTAAGTATAAAATCTTTATACACCGAAAAACTTACCTGAGACCCGTTTGGGATTAGTATCAAATAGAGAGTTTGATACTAAATTCTGAAATTATCAACTGATTTGGACAGTTTGAGAATGTGATTATCTTACATCGTATGTATTTTGTGGACTTTTGGATTTTGGTTTCCATCTCTCCTTTGTTCTCGGGTGCACTGCAATATATGTGTACTTAGAGAACTAAGGGGAGGTGCTGCCAAAATTTTCAGGTACTCAAAATGCATAGTAAGATAATTTTATTACTAGAAATCACATTCTCGAATGGGATAGGGCCCTTACCAAAAATTCAATCATTTTCTATAGGCACACTAATAGCTCTCGATTCTCTATAAATTTATCATCCATATTATTAATCACAATTAGGATATTATAGGATGAGTTCTAATCGTAGTAGGATGTACAAACAGAGGGTATACGATTATCAGTCGAACACGTTCGTGGAAGGTTGAGAGTTTCATACAATTTGCACTCACCCATGGAGCAATACAGGAGAGGGAAAAACTGAAGTGTCCTTGTAGTCATACTAAATGTAGGAACTTCAGTTACCACGATGTAAACGAGATCAAATTTCATCTCGTTAAAAATGGATTTGTACCAGATTACTACAACTAGACATTCCATGGTGAAACAAATCTTGATTGCACGCATCATGTCGACCATGAGGTTCACGTTGGAGGATCATCATACGCCACCCTTGAAGAATCATCAAACGCTTAAATCAATATGGTTCACGATGCAGTCGGTCTGAACTTTGTATTCAGTCCTAATGTTGAAGAACCGCCCATCCTAAGGCCCATAAGTTATACGATATGTTGAGTGATGGTAATTAAAATTTGTATCCCAAATGTGAGAAACATTATAGGTTATCTCTAGTTGCCTGTCTCATGAACCTGAAGGCAGAGAATCGCATGTCCCAGAAGTGCTATGATCAAGTACTGGATTTAATCAAAGAAGTTGTGATGAAAGATGATCATATACCAGATAACTTCTATAAGAGCAAGAAGTTATTGGGGGCATGGGCCTACCAGTCAAGAAGATCGATTGTTGCATCAAAAATTGTATGATCTATTGGAAAGAAGATGCTGATTTGACCAGTTGCAAGTTTTCCAACCATCCTCGGTTCAAACCCGTTAAGTAGGGAAAAACAAAACGACAGAAAAGCAGCGTATAAGAAGATGTATTATTTTCCATTAACTCTTCATCTCCAAAGGCTATACGCATCTATAGCAGCTGCAAAGGACATGAGGTGGCATGCTGAACACATTGTTGATGAAGGTGTGATGCGTAACCCTTCAGATTCAGAGGCCTGGAAGCATTTCAATCAAACTCATCTGGAGTTCGCCGCCGAAAGTCAGAATGTAAGATTGGGCCTTTGCACAGATGGTTTTCAATCTTTTGGTTGTTTCGGGGCGCAATATTCCTCGTGGCCGGTGATAGTCACACCGTACAACTTAACTCCATGGATGTGTATGCAAGTGAAATATATGTTTTTGAGTGTTCTTTATCCAGGCCCCAAAAACCCAAAGGATAAGCTGAATGTGTTTCTGCAACCTCTAATCGCTGAGTTGAATCAACTGTGGACGGTCGGTTATCCTCATATGATATCTCTAAAAAAGATAATTTTCATTTGCGGGCAGCCCTCATGTGGACAATTAGCAATTTCCCCGCTTACTCCATGTTGTCTGGTTAGAGCACGGCTAGCAGAACGACATGTCTATACTGAATGGAACGTTCAAATACATTTACTCTCAAGTACATTTAGAATCAATCTTTGTTTGATAATCATTGGAAATTTCTTGATTGTGGTCATCCTTTTCAAAAAGTAAAAATGAATTTTCAAAAAAAATCAAAATGTGGAGACTCCACCTCCGAGCGTACGGTCAGGAATGGAGATTTTGGCAGAGATAGAAAGTTTTGGGCTTCTGAAAGTTACCAATCTAGATGCAGAAGCTGTCAATAGATTCATAGCAAAATCAAGTGGTTGAAGAAAACGAGGCATATTTTGGGATTTGCCATACCGGAGCACAAATTTGATTCGGCATAATCTAGACGTTATGCACATCGAGAAGAATATGTTTGAGGATGTTTTCAACAATGTTATGAATGTTAAGGGGAAGAAAAAATATACTCCCAAATCTAGGATGAACTAAATGAATATTATTTTCGTCCCAGCCTACGACAAGACGCAGCAGGAAAGTATTCTAAAGCTTGTTACACACTGGATAAGAAATTAAAAGTTTCCTTGCATGAGTGGGTAAAATCTCTTCAATCTCCAGATGGATATGCATCAAATTTCTGGCGTTGCATTGATATGAAGGGATTGAGATTGTTTCGGATGAAGAGTCACGACTGTATGTGTTCATGTAAAGGTTGATACCAATTGCCTTTCGAGAACTACTTCCCCTTCCCGTGTGGAAGGCCCTCACAGAGCTGAGTTTATTTTTTAAAAGTCTCAGGTGCAGAGTGGTTTGGACTGATGATATGCATCGTTTAGAGCGTGATATTTCTCTAATTTTGTGTCAGCTTGAAAAGATCTTTCCGCCTAGTTTTTTTGACTCAATGGAGTATTTGCCAGTTCACTTAGCATACGAGGCAAGATTTGCAGGTTCAGTGCAATATAGGTGGATGTATCCATTCGAGAGATTTCTTCACAAACTGAAGGACAACGTGAAGAACAAGGCGAGCGTTGAGGGCCCAATAGTAAATGCATATCTCATCGAAGCGGCGTCAACTTTCAATTCGTACTATTTTGAAGATCACATTTTAATGAAGAGGACAGACTTGCCTCGTAATGATGATGGACAAAATGTTGAAGACGATGATGACGGCGCTCTCTCAGTGTTTAAGAAATATGGTGAAACGTTCATAGCATTGAGGAAAATATTCTTGAGCAAAGAAGAATTCGATGCGGTGAGAAATTACGTTTTACTGAACTGTGAAGAAGTTCAAGAATTTATCAGATTCGAAATTTCATCATTTGTAATTTTTT
Organism: Phtheirospermum japonicum; assembly: GCA_014905375.1. Classification (NCBI taxonomy): domain Eukaryota; kingdom Viridiplantae; phylum Streptophyta; class Magnoliopsida; order Lamiales; family Orobanchaceae; genus Phtheirospermum; species Phtheirospermum japonicum. Next base: position 24,593 of record BMAC01000126.1, on the reverse strand, counting down.
AATGAAACATTAATCATATAATAAATCAAGATAATATTTAATTTTATTCATACGCAGTGTCTTCACGGAGGTTGTAAAATAGTCTCAACCAAACACTACAGACGATGGACTGAACGAAAAATTGGAAAGTGAATTTGCCGATTGGTTTGAGAGATATGTGAGTTGTTTTAAAATAATTCTATACAATTATGACGTATATATGCCATTTAAATCAATATCTCAGTAAATAATATGTTTATTACTTTCCATCATTATAGGCACAAGATCCCTTGAACAATGTCGCTGACAGGTACATTAAGAATCTAATAATAGGTCCATCACGATGTGTGACTACATATCATGGTTGCAAGATCAGTGGATATAGATTTCACACAGTTGCATACGGATCAAATAAATCAACTTCGAGCACTGGTGTTTTTATAAAAGGAACAAACTACGGGGATAATGAGTATGATTACTATGGTCGTCTCGTAGAAATTGTTAGACTCGACTATACAGACTTGCCTTACAAGAGCACACTCATGTTCAATTGTGAGTGGTTTGATCCAACACCCGTAACACAAAGGTTCATCCTTAGTATAATCTTTTCGATGTCAAATATAAGCGTAGATTCAATCGCTGTGAGCAGTTTGTACTTGCTGCCCAATCTGTTCAAGTTTACTATTGCCCGTATCCAAGTTTGAGATGAGATAAGATGGATTGTTTGGCAATGTGCGAAATTAAATCAAGATCGACAATAGATTTTATCGAGCCTATGATGCTAAATCAATCCTTTCAAGAGAAGCAGCTAGAAATGCACAATTAAATACATTTGGAAGATGGAGATTTCCAATTACACGTCGACCTTATTATCAATGAATCGGATGAACTTGTCGATGAGGCAGAGGAGGAGACAGAAGATGAGTTTCTAACCGATGATGAAGATACAGATGAAGATAGGTTTGACGATAACGTAGAAAGTGAAAGTGTCGGTTCAGGTTAATTATAAAACTAAGATATACATATATAGTTAAAATTTGATTGGATTGATAAAATTGGTTAAATTTTCAAGGTTCAATTGTGCTTAGATTTTAATGTATTTTTAGATGAGAGGTAGAGATATTGGGCGTTCTTCTTTAGGACCATCTTCGGGCTGTGCTTCTCTTGGTTCATCATCCTTGTCTCATCATCACTTAGAAGATGAAGACGATGATATGATGGACTTATCGGCTCGTTCCAGCCAACCTGTCCGAGGCCAATACATCGAGAGGCCTCATACCACCACGTCCTGGCATGATCAAGATCTTTGTCTTCCCTCCGACGTAAGTAACTTTAATTTAGTTCTTGTAAGTAATAAATTTCTTATTTCAATATTTTGCCCTAATAAACTCTATATTTTACCAGATTACGCAATGAATCGTCGGAGTTACCGACGATCCTTTGGCTGATCTACGAGGCTTGTGTACACCACGATGGGTGAAAGTACGATCATATTCACGATTCTCATCATCAGTTGTGGTGGCCCGAGTTTTTTGTAATTAAACTAATATTTTTCCAAAAGTTATTATATATAATGATTTTTATTAATCAAATTATTTTGTTTTGTTTTGCAGAAGCGCTGTTATTGGGACCCGTGTCTATACTCAGAGGAGGTCGTGCAGAAGAATTTCTATAGTTCTATGATCGCCTCGTGGTGCAGCCGTCTCCACTAGTGGAAGACGAAATGGAGAACAGAGGGGAGGGTGCCCACGTGCGTCGGCGATCAAATCTGGAGGAGATGGCTGGTGGAGTTCAAGAAGCCAGAGAACAAGAAGCAGTGGGAGCAGGCGAGCAGGAACAGGATGATCGAGCCCAACGAACCTGGTATTGGGATAGACAAGCAAAGAGGAGGGTCTCGGATTGCGATTGGTCATGCACGTCAACTCTAGGCCATGCATGAGGAGCATCCACGTCAATAGCTCCAGAACGACGTGGCTCTCCATGACCGGGTGATGCAGGAAGTCACCACAGCGATGCTAGCGCGACGTCGACGGCCTTCCTCAAATGCTCCTGCTGATGATGATGATGCAGTTTAGTTGATTTAGGAACGATAATATTTATATTTGGTACTTTATTTATGTTTGATATATTATACGATAAAATTGTTAATTAAATATATATTATTTTTAATTTATATTTTCTTGGGAAATGAGAATTAATTTTCGTATTTAATTATTAATATGTGAAATCAATACAGGTAAAAGTTTCAAATAAAATTAAAAAAATCCAAATTTAAAAATTTAGAAATGCTGACGGGTAGGGCCCATTAGCATCATTTGAAAAGTGTTGACGGCAAAAACTCATAAGCATTATTTGAATTTACTGACGGACATTACCATCAACAAATATTGACGGGTCCCGGGTTATGGCGGGGGGATTTGTTGACGGGTTAAAATCATCAACAAGCCGTCAGAAAATGCTGACGGGTTGGTTAATGCCTTCACCAAATCATTTACTGACACAAAAAATGCTGACGGGTTCCGCCCATCACTATTTCCCTATTTTTTTTGTAGTAAGGAGGAGAAGGGTATGGGCATAATTTCAATTTCTTTTTGTTTATTTTATATGGGATCCAGTTTGAAGGCAAAAAAATTCAAGTTTGGGGCTGATTTGAGTTTCGGCGTAGCGGGAGGGATTCAAGCGGCTTTCACATTTGAATATTTTACTCTATAACTTTTTTTATATCAACATTATAGAAATTTAAAGGGTTAAATATTTTGATAATAGTTTTAGAGTAATAATCATAACTATTTAATTTCGATGGCAAATTATATAATTGGTTGTTTACTTGACTTAATAATCAGAATATTTTGTGTATTCAATAAAATAAAATCATTGTGTGCATTCAAGAAAAAAATAGATATTATTCACCATTATCTAGATATAAATTATTTTCAAGATAAAATTGGCTTCATAATTCCAAAATTAGTTTTATAAGAGAATGAACGGAATATCAAAGGTTGGGGTGAAACTTATACTAAAGAAAAACATAACAATTTAAAAGTGTTACTCCCTTAGATCCTTCTTAAATATTATTTTACATGTTAAATTTTATTTTAAATTAATTATTATTTTAAAATTTTATGTCAGTTTTTCCAAATTTATTTTTACTTATTTGAATAAATCATATATAATAGTTTATGATAATAAGATAATTATGAATAAAACTATAGAAATTTTAATTATAAATATTATTAATTAATCAAGAATTTATTAGTCAAATTTGTTGATATGTCTTGAATCTCTCGCTATGCCGTGTGGTACTCTCTCAATACTATATTTATGGTTCTTGGGATTTGTAATCTGTAACCCTAATCAGCTAATAAAATTCGCTCTTCTCTCTGCCCGTGGATTTAGCCAATTTGGTGAACCACGTAAATCTTTGTCATCTTTATTTTTTCCTTTTGTTACTTTATAATCCTATTCATTCATAACAAACTGGTATCAAGAGCCTGGTCGATTCGATCAGGGTATTTTCGCACCATTAGGTTTGTTTATTTATCTTGACGAACGAGAATGTCTGATTTCAACTTAAAGGTTGATAAATTTTCCGGGAGAAATAGTTTTGGCTTATGGAAGATCAAGATGCGATCTCTACTGAAGCAACAGGGTCTGTGGGCGCCGCTATCAGGAAAACCTAAATCTCCGGATGTAGATGAAGAAGAATGGAATACCCGAGAAGAAAAGTCCCACTTGACTATCATGTTATGTTTTTCTGAAGATGTTATCATCGAGGTTGTTGATCAGGAAACTGCCGTTGCTCTCTGGATAAAGTTAGAGAGTCTCTATATGACAAAATCTCTAACCAACAAGTTGCTCTTGAAGCAGCATCTGTTCTGTTTACAGATGCATGAAGGTACTCCACTTCGTGATCATCTAGATAAATTAAACAAAATTTTATTAGATTTGCGTAATATTGATGTTAAAGTAGAAGATGAAGACGCTGCTTTATTTTTGTTAGTATCTTTGTCTGAATCGTATGAGAATTTTGTTGAATTATTTATTAATAGGAAAGATACTCTGTCTCTGGAAGATGTTCTATCTGCCCTCCATAGAAGAGAAGACCGTCAACAGGCAACTAGCTCTGCCACAGAAAATCAGGCATCAGGGTTGTTTGTCACAGGTAAGGAAAAAAGGAGATCTGGGAAGAAAACCTGGAATCCGAATCAGAAAGATTCAAAAGGTCCTAAACCCGAAGACATCTACAATTACTGTAAAGAACCAGGGCACTGGAAGAATGATTGTCCTAAGAAGAAGAGGAAGTAGGAGAAGAAAGAGGGTTTCGGCGGTTCTGCAGCTGTGGCAGAAACTGATACGAATTTTGAAGAAGATTTGGCTTTGGTTGCAGCTGGATGTTTTGCATTTAATTGTGGTATTTTTCTCGTATTTTTAATTAGGTTTTAGTGTCATTTTTAGTGGTTTTGAGTCGAGTTTTATTAGGTTTTTCGTTTATTTTCTCCTTTTGTTTTTTTCATGTTTCTCTTTGATTTTATACTTAATATGGATTAATGGGTTTAATTAATTAATTTTATATTTAATTTAGGTATTTTGAAGTATTCTGGCCTGGATATGGTCGAGTGTGGGCTTACGAGTGGAATTTTAGCGAAATCGTGCCTCGATTTGAAGAATTACGGCTGACACTGGGTATGTTACCGACACTGGGTTACCTAGTGTCTGAGATATGGTTTAATGGGTTTAATTAATTAATTTTATGTTTAATTTAGGTATTTTGAAGTATTCTGGTCTGGATATGGTTGAGTGTGGGCTTACAAGTGGAGTTTTAGCGAAATCGTGCCTCGA
>BMAC01000125.1:1850217-1877916 GCA_014905375.1 Phtheirospermum japonicum | reverse complement strand
AATTTCAAAGAGGACAATGACCAGATTTTAGGCCTGAGATGTGTTTGCTGAATGTGTTTGCTGAATGTGTTTGCCTGAGATGTGTTTGCTGAATGTGTTTGCCTGAGATGAAACAACCCCAAATCGGCGTTACTCAATCGAGAACTTATATGATTAAGATAACTAATTAAATCCCAAAGAAGTCAACAACCTTTCTCTTGAGATAAGCAAGGTCATTCTGATATGCCTCTGCGGATGCCGCTCCATCCTGAATAACATCCGGATGTCCCTCTGAATAAATAATGAAAGGGCCCAATATGAACGAATTCACAGAGTACATTTAGACAATGTAATTACTATAACCGAGAAAAAATCCCGTAGATTTCAAAAGACATTCAGCAAACACATTAAATAACAAATAACTAAACCCTAATTTAATTACAAAAAAAAATAAATAAAATCAAGGTAAAATCTATTAAATAATTTCAAACCAAAAAAAATATATATATGAAACACATACCTTGCAACGGTGGAAGAGGACGGCAGCAGCGAGGTTGGAGATAGTCTGCCGGAGGACGGGCGCGGCGACCGGCAGCGCAGCGGCTTTAGGCAGCGGTGGATGCGGAGGCAGAGCTTCAAAACTTCAACATAAATTTCAGCTTCGACTTCAAGGCTAACTAAATTCGAGGGCCAATTTTTTTCAAGGAGGAAGTGAAGAATTCAAGGGCTGAGTAAAATTTTCCCGGCTAATTCAAGGGCTAAGCTAGGTCTTCGATTTCCCGGCTATTTTTCAGTCTAATTTTGGGGCCGGGCAATTTTGATATTCATAGATTATAGGCGACGGTTGGGAATAAGAAGTGCGGCCAAAAAGGCATTATAGGCGACGGTTGGGAATAAGAAGCGCGGCCAAAAAGGCCGAACTTATAAGCGACGGTTCACCGAATAAGCGCGGCCCGAAACTATTTTTTTGTGGTGCTCTATAGGTGGCGGTTTCTTCAAGAACCGCCACCCAGTGTATTTTTGGCGACGGTTCACTCTTGGACCGCTGCCCGATTCTTTTTTTTTTGGTGTCGGTTTCAAAATAAACCGCGACTTATAATATTATTGGTGGCGGTTGGAATGAAATAACCGCCACCTGGACTCGCTTTTTTTTATTATTATTCATAAGTGACGGTTCTTTTCTAAAAACCGTCACTTATGCACCTTTTGCGGCGGTTTCTTGTTGAACCGTCACTTATGCACCGCCTCTAAATGACTTTTTTCCACTAGTGTTAGTGTGACGGGCGATGATTTGCAGCTGCTGGGTATCGGGAGAGGAAGAGAGGGTTTGCGTCAGGAGAGAGATAGGGTTAGTTTGACGGGCGATGATTTGCAGCTGCTGGGTATCGGGAGAGGAAGAGAGGGTTTGCGTCGGGAGAGAGATAGGGTTTGATTTTTTTGTGTGGCCACCAAAATTCGTTCAATTGTTTAATTATGTATTTAGTCCAATTATTTAATTATGTGTTTGATAGCTAGAAGGTATAAATAATAATACGTTCTAGAGTTTTTAATTATTTAGAAGGTATTATTATTTTTACGTTCTAGGATTTTTATTATTTATACCTTGTTCAGAAGGTATTTGCAAAATACGTTCTAGGTGTGACACATACTAGAACGTATATTAAAAAGTACCTTCTAAATGTGGTCAGTCTCAAAATTTTCAGAACTTACATTTTAAAATCCGTTCTAGGATTACGATTTTAATTACGAAAATGCCACCGGACAGACATTTTAGAACGTATACAAAAAATCCGTTCTAGATTGTCTGTTTTAGAATGTGTTTTTTGTACTAGTGTCGCTAGGATCCTTACTGTAAACAAGGTATAACAAAGAATAAATGTTGACATAAATTTTAATGAGCAAAAAGACTGATTTTCAAAAATAGGTAGTTTTTAGTTATCTATAGTTTTGAAATAGTAAGACTAATATTCCGACTATAGCCCAATTTATAAATAAAAATATTATGCACCTAGCTAATTAAACTTTCCAACAGTGGCATGCCGTAGGCCTCATTTTTGTTCAAAATTGTAACATTTTTTTTAAAATATTCACATGAATGGCCCATGCCATTTACGAGAGATTCGGATAAAAAACAATAAAAACGAACCCTAAAGAAATTTAAAAATAAACCCTAAAAATTAAGAAAATTGGGCTCTTCTTAATGGAATGTACTCCATTGGGTTGTTTGATACGAGTATAGTCGTAAGTATAACATGAAGAAGAAAATAGAAGAAATAAAAGAAAAGGCAAACTAAAGCAATTGAATTTTCCACTGAAGCATATCTTTGATTCTATTTCAAGTGCAAGGATCGAATATTCATAATTCTATGTCTTTATATCATTTTTATCTATCACATTAACAGCACACAGACTCTGCAACAAAAAATAAATCCCAGAGCACATTTTGGATTTCAATCACCACAAATAAATCCTAGAGTACATAATTCATATTAACTTTGGATTTTAGTTTGTTTAGTCTTAGCAACATTGGTCACGTTATCTTATTTTACGACTTACCAAGACTATTTTTACCTCTTAGTATGCAGCCTCCCGAAATATAGAACCTGGATCCGCCCTTGGGGAGGTCCATGTTTATTTCTTGTCAATCATCGAGGGTTTGAGTGATTAATTCTGAGAATTGAGTGATAGGATAGGATGAGAAATCATAAAGGTGAAGGAGATTAGTTAGAGTGATATGAATCCTGTTGTGGGACTCACCACAACACCATTTGATGTGCTAGCTAGGCAAAGTTATGCTTGCTTTAAATTCTTTCTTTCTTTGGTTTAAAATAACTATAATAATAAATAAAAAGATTCCTTTATATCTAAAAATAATATTTCTGTAAGCTGTTGTCTAAAATCTTAGTTTATAAATATTCGAAATCAAGGCTGCAGACTGCAGAGAGCTATAACAGTTAAGGGAAAACATTGCTTTTTTATTATGCATAAAGCAGTTTCAAAAAATACATATAAAGGCCGTAACCCTAGCTCACTAGCTGTTGCTAAACATAAATGCAACAGATACACAATATGGGCCATTGATTGAGGACAGCTACACACAACAACTAAGGGTGGAGATTACTCCAGTACAAGCAATGCATGACAACATGCAAACGTCCAAAAAGAGAAGCCACGTGGTGAAAACTGGTGCCACCTGTATAGCTGAGTAGAATGCTGACTAGGCTCGTCAAGGTGGTCTAACACACACCCCTCAATCCAAAGCCGGTGAGGGAGCAATATGGAGCATATTTCGAAATCGGTTGAAGGATTGTCTAGACAAGGGCTTTGTTAACATATCTGCAACTTGATCCTGTGTGGGAATATGCTGAACACTAAGTAATCCTTGACTGACCCTTTCTTTCACAAAGTGAACATCGATTTCCACATGTTTGATTCTGGAATGAAGGACTGGATTGGCAGCTAAGGATTTTGCACCAATGTTATCTGTCCAAATCAAAGGAGTAGAGACAGTAGGCATTTTGATCTCAGCCAGAAGGTGTTTGATCCACATGATCTCTGAAGCACATTAGGACAAGCACCTATATTCAGCCTATGTGCTGGATTTTGAAATTGAGGCCTGTATCTTTGAGCACCAGAAAATGAGGTTGGACCCTAGATAAACACAGAATCCCGTGATAGACCTTCTATCATCTACATCAGTTGCCCAATCCGCATCTGAAAAACCTGTTAACCTGCTGGACCTGGATTTAGTGAAAAGTAAGCCAAGATTTGAGGTCCCTGCAATGTACCTGAGTACCCTTTTTACAGCCTTCCAGTGAGTGTCTAAGGGGCTTTGCATGAATTGACTTAATTTATTTACACAGAAAACAATGTCTGGTCTAGTAATGGTAAGGTATTGTAGTCCTCCAATAATGCTTTTGTACAATGTTGGATCAGGAAAAGGACTGCCATCAAATTTTGACAAAGGAAGTGATGTGATCATTGGTGTAATGCATCCTTTAGCATTGGACATACTAGCTCTTTGAAGAAGGTCTTGAATGTACTGTTTTTGACAAAGATGCATGCCTGAAGAGGTGTGAGTGACTTCAATTCCCAGAAAATGATGAACTATCCCCAGATCCTTTAGAGAGAATTCAGAGTCCAATAGCTTGATGAGAGATGCAATTTCTGTGTTATTGCTGCCTGTGAGAAGTATATCATCTACATACACAAGTAGAACTGTATAGGATGTTGAGGTAGCCCTGAAAAATAAGGAATTGTCAGACTGAGAGGACTGAAAACCTAAGTTGATGAGAACCTGCTTGAGTTTAGAGTACCAGGCCCTTGGAGCCTGTTTCAATCCATTAATTGCCTTGTTTAGCTTACAAACCAAACCCTGACTCCCCTGCTCAAAACCTGGATGTTGCTGCATGTAGATAACCTCTGTTAAATCACCATTGAGGAATGCATTGTTCACATCCAACTGTCTTACATTCCATCCACAGGAGACAACAATTGATAGAACTGTCCTGATGGTTACAGGTTTGACCACTGGACAAAAGGTCACCTCATAGTCAAAACCAGGAGTTTGTGTGTAACCCTTGGCTACAAGCCTTGCTTTATATCTAGAAATGGATCCATCAGCTGCCCTTTTAATTTTGTAAATCCACCTGCAACCTACTAGCTTCTTTCCAGGTGGTAGAGGGGTGAGAGACCAAGTGTGATTCATGGATAGTGCATGGATTTCAGAAAGCATAGCCTGTTGCCACTGCCTGTGCAGAAGAGCTTCTTATTGGTTCTTAGGTTCCTTTTCTTGATATACAATAGTGGTAAAATTCCTGGGCTTCAAATGACCTGTCTTTGCCATTGTCTGCATTAAATGAGTGTTAATAGCCACTGAATTATGAGAAACAGCACAAGTTTGTTCATTTTCTAAATGTGGCAATTGTACAGTTAAAGGAATGCTAGTGTGAGATCCTGTTGTGGTCTGAGGTGAGGAAGGAGGAGTGGAGACAAGTGAGTTTGTAGAAGGCAAATGATGTGTTTGATGGATTGGTGAGGTATTTGAGAGGTGATGTACTGGAGAAGAGTTATCGGCATGGGAATTGACATGAACTGAGGCAGATGGGGTTATATGGATTGTGGGAGGGTGGGATTGAATTGAGTAGGAGTAGTGTGAATGAGAGTTGGATAGAAGAGAGACACTGAACTATTTGGAGAAGAAGTGTTGTCTGTCCCAGAGCCTGAAGTTTTTGAAAAAGGAAAATGATCTTCAATAAAAACAACATGTATGTTTATTATCATTTTACCAGAGGGGAGTAACACTTTGTACCCTTTATAACCTTCACTATAGCCAAGAAAAGTGGAGGGTACAGCTCTAGATTCAAGATTATGCTTGATGTAAGGCCCGATATGAGGATATCACAAGCATCTAAAGACTTTAAGGTCAGAATAGGCAGGTTTTTGTCCATGTAAGGTTTTAAAAGGTGACTTGTAGTTAAGCTATTTTCTAGGTGTTCTATTTATGGTGTGAACAGCTGTGCTAAAAGCTTCCATCCAATAGGTATTAAGGACTTTTGAGTGAGCCAGAAAAGCCAAAGCAGTCTCAACTACATGTCTGTGTTTCCTCTTAGCCACTCCATTCTGCTGAGAGGTGTATGGACAAGAGATCCTGTGAGTTATCCCTTTTTCCTTTAAGTGTTTGGACAGACTCCTATAATCTCCCCCTCCCACCCACCCCAATCACTTTGGACAGCCTTAATTTTGTTAGAGAACTGAGTTTCAACAAAGGTTTGAAGATGTATAAAGGCTTGTAAAGCTTCATATTTGTGTTTTAGAAAATATATCCAAGTGAACTTTGTGAAATGATCAATGAATATCACATAATATAGATTGCCATTGGTGGCTTTAATTGGACAAGGTCCCCACAAATCAGTATGAATAAGATTAAAAGGATATTGTACCACACTGACAGAATCATGGAAAGGCAATTTGTGGGATTTGGATTACAAACAAGCATCACAATGTGAGTTGATAAAGTCTTTATTAGAGAAAGATATATTACAATCCTTGAGTGCTCTCCTTACAACTTTATTTGCAGCATGGCCTAGCCTAAAATGCCAAACATCTAGACCTACTGCTTTATTAGAAACAGAAAAACAAAAAGGGAGTTTGGAACAGCTAGGTGACTTGACAGCCTTATTCTTGGAACAGCTTTGAGGTTTCACTTGTTGAAGGTCAAACTTATATAATCCATCACTAAGTCTCCCTTGAAGTAGAGTATCCCCAGTGGCTTGATCCTTGACAAAACAAATAGAGGGATGAAATTCAAAATAGACCTTATTGTCTTTGGCAAATTGAGATACACTTAAAAGATTCTTTGTGATCCCAGGAACATGAAGGAGATTATTGAGTTGGAAAACATGTTTTGAGGAAGGATAAGAAGATTTAAAAGTAGAATTGCCAACATTAGAAATAAACAAACCTGCTCCATTTCCAAGGTGAAGTTGATTAGTGCCTTGATATTCAGAGGAGATGTTGAGATTTAAAAAATCTGGAGTGACATGGTTTGATGCTCCTGAGTATGGTATACAAATGTAGTCAGAGGCACTATCCTGAGTAGCCACCATTGCAGACATTGGTGAGGAGTGAGGCCAGAACTGACTGTTCCTGTTGTTGGAAAAAGATCCTCTATTGAACCCTTGATTGTTATTGGAGTTAAAACCCTGTGAGGAGTTAGGGTTGAAATTAGAATCCATCCTATAGTAGCATTTAGAGGCTGTGTGCTTAGTATAACCACAAATTTTACAGGTTGTTCTGTTGCTATTGTAGCTTCTTCCTCCTCTACCTCTTGTGCCTCCTCTCCTGCCATTTCCTCTATTGGAGAAAGATCCTCTACCTCTCATGTTGTCTTTGTTGTAGCTCATATTATTCCAGTTTCCATTCTCCTTTTTGGATTGACCCTGAACTGCTACATTTGCTGTTATTGGCACAAACTCATCAAACTGAGGATTAGAGGCTTAAAATCTTGATTCAAAGCTCAAAAGTAGGCTGCTGGCATCTTTAAAACTCCATTTATCCGGTCTAGAGGTGATGGTGACCACCACTGGATCATATTCACTTCCTAATCCAGTCAGAGCATGCAGCAGTTGATCAAAGTCTTCAGCTTTATAACCAGAGGCTGCTAAATTATCATAGCACACTTTAATTTTGTTCAAGTATTCCCTCATAGATAGGCTTCCCTTCTTCATTGTCTGCAGTTGAATCTTATACTGCATAGTTTTTGCTCCTGACTGATCTGCAAAGTTTGCTTCTAAAGTCTTCCACATCTCATGGCTTGTGGTGAGACCAACCATAAGGATAAGAACACTCTCTGAGAGTGAAGAGAGCAGCCAAGAGGCCAACAACTGGTCCTGCCTATGAAAAGCTTGAAACTTGGGATTAAGAACAACAAGGCCTTCTTGATTTTGAATGACTTTAGGTGGGATGTCAGCTATTCCATTTAGATAAGATTCAAGCCCTAAACCAGTGGCTGCGGTTAAGATCTGTTGCTTCCAGATCAGAAAATTATTTTCATTGAGTTTGACTGAGACAAGCTGATGTTGTGGTTGAACCAAGGAGTGAGCAGCTAGGGTTACTGCTGGATTTTGGAAAGTAACAGTATTAGGATCTGCTTCCGGTGTATTCATAGCTTCAGCCATTTATTTGAGGTAAGAGCCAGAAAAGTAAAAAAAAAAAAGAAATGAAAGGGACTTTTCAGAACCAAGGCCCTAGGACCGTGGCTCTGATACCATGTTGGAAATCAAGGCTCCAAACTGCAGAGAGCTATAATAGATAAGGGAAAACATTGCTTTCTTATTATGCATAATGTAGTTTCAACAAATACATATAAAGGCCGTAACCCTAGCTCACTAGCTGTTGCTGAATATAAATGCAATGGATACACAATATGGGCTATTGATTGAGGACAACTACACACAACAACTAAGAGTGGAGATTACTCCAGCAATGCATGACCACATGCAAACGTCCAAAAAGAGAAGCCACATGGTGAAAATTGGTGCCACCTGTATAGCTGAGTAGAATGCTGACTGGGCTAGTCAAGGTAGTCTAACAATAAAAAAAGTTATTTATTACAAGAAATGGAAATTTCGCAATAAGCTGTGAGCTCATTAAGCCGACTATATTGGAAGTTCTTACCAAACAACCTAAAACTTCTTAAAATTAAGTCATTTTCACCGATCCGTTCGGTTTCTGACCGAAACTTGCTCATACATACACATGGTATAGTTTTTTTAGACATACAATACACATAACAGATTCAGGATGTCAATCCCCTGCTTATGGTTATTAAAACAGCATATGGGTGTTGTGCACCATATAAGATGTCATTTTGACTGTATTTTGTCCATTTCCCCTTGATTTTATTTGTTTGTTTATTGTTTCTTTACGTTTGGATTTCATCCTTAAAAATTATTTTAGTTATATAAATAAAATTTGGAAGTATTAAAATTATGTAAATTAGCTTTCCAAATTATTATATTTATATAGTTTTTTTAATTTTGATTAGTTATTTAGGTATACTATATGATCTAATTTATTCTTATGCTTTTCAACTTCACACTCGTATTTACATACATAAAATTAAAAATAAAATACTAATAAATAAAATCAAAAGATATATTCACTTAAATTCTGAGTATTTTATTTAACATGATAAATAAAATAAAGTATTAAGCAAATATATTTAATGTTTTTTTATTTCATGTGTGCAACATTAGTGTCAAACTGAAAATCATAAAAAATACGATTCTTGATATATTATTTGTGAAGCACGAACACTTCAATTTAATCATCATACATGTTTCATACACTATTAGGATACGAAAACACTCTCAACATGTGTCTTAATTTTTTTTTTCTTTTTTAATTATCGATGGGGAGCACGACCCGGGCATGGTTTTTCAATTTATTTTCTCTAAATTTATTTTTTTTACTTTTACTTTGGGTTCATAAATTAATATCACATGGTTTGTAATTATTTTATATGGTCACTAGCTCGTAAAAGTAGTGCAATTTAACATTTACAAGAAATCAAAATACTAAAAATTATTTATTTTAGTAACATGTCTTAAAAATAAGCATTTTTATTCCCCGTGTTCATACTTATTGTGCGCATTATCTCATGTCTTGCTTCCGAGTATATTATACACCAATAAAAAATTAATTTAATTAAAAAAATAAAAGAATAAATATAATAATTAATGTATTACACTTTAGAAAGATAATTTAAATAATTTCAATTTCAATCTTAATATTTATTTATTTTATTTATATATTTCCACATTTAGTTATAGAAAGAAAAAGAAAAGACAAACATCAAAATGAAATGCACAATGAAAAGGGGCATGAAAATCATTTTATTTTGTTTATATATTTCTACATTTAATTTTATTTTATAATATTTTGATTTTTTTATTATGAAACTTAAAAATAATTATTTACAGTTTCATTATGATTTACAAAATGAATAAGAAAGAAAATGTATTCTAATGCCAGATTACGAAGTTAATTTATAACTTGTGTAACGGAAACTCAATTAAAGAAAGAGTGAAGAGTCTTGTTAGCTGGTTTAACTCAGTCAACCGTGCACCTGAGTGATTCTTTAGATATTCCCCAGTTTACTCGCCTCTAACTCGAAATATCATAATTAAATTAATATGATGACAATTGCAAACGTATATTCTTGGATACCACACAGTGTAAGTTTTACAGATTAGTGATTTTAAATACTTTATATGCATAATTAGTTTGTATATTAACAATTTTAATTTACTTTTTGTCAAAAGTTTTATCTCTCCAAGATCTTGAAAGGAGTGGGGAAGGCTGATGAGAATGGTCTAGCGATGCTCAAGCCAAAGAAAGAGGATTCCTAACTCACTCCCCGCCGTTCTACCTGCATAATTTCGTAAATGACTACGCAGTGGTATTTACCGGCACCTGAAGTTTACGGGGGGGTGGTGGTGGTTTATTATGACCATTATTCTTTGAACTAAACTTGTAATTGACTTGAGATGTCCTCTGGGTAAGAACCGAATTCGAATAAGAATCTATAGTTCGATTCAACTTATTTATGAATAATACACATTTGTTCGATTTGAATAATACACACGAATTTTGAAAAAGAATTATCAAGTCGATAAATATTTACTTATTGATATAACCGATATATTCTCGTCAAACAAAATAATTTTCAACAATTTTTAACTCTCGATTTTGACTTAGAACTGAACCGTAATTGACACGAAAATTATAAAATGACATTTTTTAAAAGCTTTTTGATAGTGACAATAATAAAAATATATAGAAGCATGGGTAACTCAAAAGAATATGAATGACGCATTCTCAACTTGTGACGTAACATACTGGTGCCCCTTACCAATATAAATATATCAAAATTAAAATATTAGTTATTAGTGATAATAAATTATAATATTAATATATTACCAGTGTTTCGCACCAATACCATTATGATTTGAACATATTGTACCAATTGCCCACTATTGAACATGAGATGTGTTGTATGACGCACAAAGTGAGGAAATTTATTTGCATGTTTAGATTATCTTTGTTAATAACTTTTAAGTAAATATTAAGATTACATTGCAACTGTTTTTTAAATTATAAATTTGCGTAACTTAT
Organism: Phtheirospermum japonicum; assembly: GCA_014905375.1. Classification (NCBI taxonomy): domain Eukaryota; kingdom Viridiplantae; phylum Streptophyta; class Magnoliopsida; order Lamiales; family Orobanchaceae; genus Phtheirospermum; species Phtheirospermum japonicum. The sequence continues at coordinate 1,867,257 of BMAC01000125.1, read as the reverse complement.
GTATATTATTTGAAACTCTAAAAATTAATTTTATTAAACTTTTCACAAACATTCTACTATAAAACATATAAAATAAGTACATAAATCTGTAAATAACTCCTTAGTAATTACATAAAAAATAAAAATAAATACTATAAAATAATATTTAAAATATATAAATTAAGATTAAAAAATATAAAATTTATAATTAAATTATAAATACTTATTATATAAATTTGAATATTAAAAAATCATCAAAAATACAAAAAATATAAAATAAATTTGAAAGTTTTATTAAATTGGGGAAAAATATAAAAAACTTATAAGGAACTATATAAACATAAAACGTAAAAATATATAAATAATTATAACATCACATAAGTAAAATATAAAAATATATAGTTATTTTAAGTTAACCACACATTATCATTTTTATCAATTTTACTTTAAAATAATTTTATAATATTTTATAACATTTCTGTCATTTTTTCATTATTAAATATTTTAATTAATTAAACATGATTAAATAGTTATTTAAGCTACTGTATAATTTTTTTAACGACTTATATTATTATTCTATTATAATTTTATATTTTCAAATTTTCAAATTTAATAAATAATAATATAAATTAGTTCATTATATTATTTCTTAGATTTCATGTTCTGAGATTTATTTAGTAATATATTATAATATTTTATATTTTGCTACAAAAGTCTCAATTTGTTTTTTTTTTGCCCAACAACTTATTTTTTTAATAAGTATTATTTATTATTTTGGAAATTATTTTACTATAAGTATTTTTAAATGATATTCTTTTTCCAAATTAATGAAATAACTATATATAAGTTAATCACAATTTAATATATTCTATAGACTAATAATATTATAGAATACTTATTTAATTATTTTTCTATATTTTTTTAACTTACTTTATAATTTTTAACGACTTATATTATGATTATATAATATCTTTTATTTATTATTTTAAAATTTGATTGAATTATAATGAACTTATTCAATAGTTTATTATATAATCTTTCTGATTTCAAGTTTTGTGATTTAATGAGTATAACATTATAATATTTGAAATTTTGTCTACGAAATTTCCTAATTGATTTTGTGGACCAACACCTTATTCTTTTAACACTCTTTTTTTATATACTTTAATTTTATATTATTTAATAATAATTTTTTTTCAAATGTGAAATAATTATATATAATAACAAACTTTATTATATTTTTATAGAATAAATATTTAATTATTTTGCTATAAACTTACTTTATAATTTTTTGCCGACCTATATTATTATTTTATAATATTTATAAGTTTTTTATTTTTCAAATTCATTAAATATTTATATAAATTTGGACAATAGTTTATTATATATTTTTCCGATTTCAAGTTTAGATGTTTATTTAGCATTATAATATAAGATTTCATATTTTGAATTTTATTTTTTTTTGCCTTTTCTTATTTTATTAAATCGTTATATAGAATTTCTTCTTACATTTATGAGAAGATTATGAGAAGTATTAGCTTTTGTATTAAGGTTAAAAATTGAATTCATTGTAAGTTATGTAGGGTTAAAAGAAAGATTAAATTTATTTATGAATATAAATATTTTTCTTAATTATGCATCTGTGGTAGAGTGGTTGTGTTATAGGCATCCAAAGTAAAAGATCGTGGGTTCAAATCTCATGTCTATCAAAAATAGGTTACAAAATAGTTTTCAGCCATTTCCAATACGATATTTTTTAAACTTTGTGATAGTTACAATACACACACACACACACCAACCAGTAATTCAAAAAAATAATATGAATGTCGTATTCTAAACTTGTGTCATAATATACATGTGCCTCATACTAGTATAAATGTTTAAAAAAACTAAAATAATTATTTTTGATATTAGATCATAATATAATCATAATTTTAATATAATCCTAACAGTGTTTCAAACTAATATTATTATCATTTAACACGAGGTATTCCTTACCAAATAAAAATTATTTACATATTAAGATTACATTTCTTAATAATTTCTAATTAAATATTAAGATATATTGTAATTTTATAAAATTTTATATTTTGTAACTTATTTATGTTATTTTAAACTCTAAAATTAGTTTTATTGAACTTTCCACATATATTCTACTATAAAATATATAATCAAATCTCAAAAACTAGAATTAGTTAAAATAAAAGAAATACTACAAAATACTATTGAGAATATATAAATTCATATAAATAAAATACAAATATATAATTAAATTAAAAAAATACTTATTCAATATATTTTAATGTTATGATATCATCAATAATACAAAAAATTTAAAAAAAATTGGATTTTATGATATTAGTGGAAAATGTATTAAAAACTTCTAAAGAATTGGTTAAAGAAATAAAACAAAATTTTTATAATGACTTGATTTAATACTCAAAGAAAATATAAAATTACATAAGTAAAATATAAGATTTTATAATTATTTTGAATTTAATTACACTTTATTGATTTATCTAATTTAAAATTATTTTCAGATTTATTTATAATATTTTATAAAATTTATGTCATGTTTTTATTTTTAAATATATTAATTATTAATGATTAAATATTTTTTCTATGTTTACCTTAATTTAATCTTTAACTACTAATATTATTACTCTATATTAATTTTAAGTTTTTTATTTTTCAATTTTATTAAATAATTATATATTTCTAAAAGTATTTTATTATATATATTTTTATGATTTCATGTTTTGAAACTTATTTAGTATTATATTATAACTCTTTATTTTTTTTTATTTTTTGCGTATTTGAATTTATTAAATATTTTTTTATAATATTTTTTTTTATTTATGAGAAGATTATGTGGTAGTTTTGATTTATGTAAGATTAAGAGTAATTGTAAATAGACAAGAGTTTAAATTATATATTGTTGAGAAAAGATAACACTAAATAGTAGTTGGTTGAGTGGCAGTACATCACGGGTTCAAATTCTAGGACATTATTTTGTGATTTTACTTTTTTATTGACATTTCAACATCATTTACACATTTCTATTAAAATATAGGAAATGACTACGGTGTCGTGAAGGCACCATGCCCACCACCCTCTGTTTATTGACATTTCAGCAGCACTTATACATTTTCTATTAAAATATAGGAAATGACTACGGTGCCGTGAAGGCACCATGCCCCCCACCCCCTCTTTATTGACATTTCAGCAGCATTTACATATTTTCTATTAAAATATATAAAATGACTACGGTGTCGTGAATGAACCATTTGTAATTGGAAAATACTTGTATGAGACCGGTCTCACACTATGAGACCATATTTTACCTTACCTATTTGTTCCAACCCGCCCACTACCTGAACCGCCCGCCCATCCCCCCTCCCCAGCAATAACCCTATTAATTAGTCCAAGCTCCTTCCCTCCCCGCTGCTTCTCTCTCTTTTGCACTCACTGCCACCGCCACCATTCGCTCCGCCAACCACCGTAAATCAGAGGTCAAAAATACAAATTTGCCTCAATTTCTAAAAAAAATTTTTATTGTTACTGCCAATCTTTCAATATTTTCAAAAATAATACAAACAAAAAAAACCCTAAACCAATGTTTTTAGTCTACAATTGGGGGCTTCATTAGCCGACGATGTTGGTTCAATGGTGGCGCTGAGTTTCTTCTATTGGGCAATCGGAGATCCCAAATCCAGTTACTTTATGCGTTTTTCATTATTTTAGTCACTCGCATGATTAAAAACTGAAAATTTCGAGAGGACCCATGAGATTTTGCGTTCTATGGTGCAAAAGTTTTCTGAGATATGGGATGTTGAAGGAGGCCCTGGACATGGTTATTGAGACAGGTCTAAAGTTTCGTTTTAATCGCCCACACCTTGAACTATGTGTTGAGTGTGGTAAACGAGATGGGCTGTTTTCGAGATGACGGAGAATGTGTTCGACGAAATACTCCAGAGAAGAGTGGTTCTTGATCCCTACAATATCGAGTCGATGGTCGCGATGTACTGTATTACTTATTTTTATCTTTTCATGAAATCCTAATGAAATCGGGACGACGACTTGATTAGTCGACTGATGAATGAGAATAGATTTTGATTATTTGTCATTTTCAAGTTAAAGATGCTACTAGGACAAGCCTTTTGTCGCAACTTTTATACATCAACTTATTTGGTACTTATCCTTGTTATTACATCTACTTCATTAATGCAGTTGATAGATTCTTGAGGCTTTGTCTTACAATCGGTTTTCTCAAGTCATACTTGTTATTTAGTGAAACCAAGGTCTAATCGATATGAGTCTGGGAGTGGTGGTGTTGGGGATATGGAAAATGGAGAATTTGGTGCCATACACTCAGCCAGGGTGTATGGACAGTGGTTTATTTGGTGGAGATGATTCGTTGGATTTTAATGGTATCTTAGGTTCGGATGATCATTATAAGGGAACCATTTGGAAAATTCAGAATGGGATGTAGTTTGTGCCATAATGAAATATTTTTTTTTGGTGTTTAACAAAAATTTTCAGCATTGGTCGATGGGTAATAATGAGTTGCAGCGAGTATTAAGCACTATAGATTATGTGATCATCTTTTAGTGTGTTGTAAATGTTTAGATGAGACGATTGGAGGTGATTAGGGATATGCCATTTAAGACTAATCTTTATAACGACATTCAAAAGTTGCGCCTTGTATAGTGCGTTACCCAGATCATGGTGGCGAGTGAAGGTGAATTTTTAAGACCAACGTCGTGGTTTCTTCGGGCCTACTGTGACGATATCAGGCATTTCATGGTTTGCGAAAGGATGGTAAGAATGACACTGTTGTTCCTTATCTTTCATTCCAGTTTTCTTTTCCTATGTATGGTTTCTAGTTGCTCACGTTTAAGTATGGTGTGTTTGAGTTGAAATTAGTCTATTTATAGCTTTTTATTGATATTTTCACCTGGATTCAAAACCAGAGGTTAAAAGCATCAGAGATTTGATCAACGAGGAGCTTATGGTTCACTTGATGGAGAAAAATTGGCGTGTCGAAGAGGTTACTAGAAACTTGTTAAGAAACTATCAAATGAAAACTCAAGTCGGGTGTGAGTTTAAATTTTCTCTTGATAATTTGAAAAAATCCCACGTTAAAATTCAGTCGATCGATCATGATTTCGAGTATGAGGAAGAAGATGATGACGCTACAAGTTATGCAAGTTCGGATTTGTTCGAATTGCATAATCTTTCAGCCATTGGAATGGATTAGAGGTATAGAGAAGAATTATCGGTTTATGAGACTACTTAAGCATCGAATGGCCTACGTCGGGGCTGTCTGACTTGGGTTTTGTTTTGCAAGTAGACCACTTCGTCAGGAGCTTTTTGGAGAGTTATCAGGTCGCCTAGTACATATTTGAAGTTAGCACTCTATTTTCTTGGTGAACCAATCTGTTGAGGAATTTATTCTTGGCAATAGTTCCTATTTTGTTATTTGCCTTTCTTGGGCACAAAATAAGTTAGGGAACTAGATTTAGGATTTTATTTATTTCCTAGTTGATGTACAAGACTTTATTTAGTTTCCTAGATTGTGTTTAGGATTTTTTTTTACTTGTTTACCAAATTTAGGATTCTAGGATTGTCTATTAAGACAAGAGAATCCTAAATCTTGTGATAACTTTTTGATGCACGGGTTTTTGAGAGAGGAGACGCAACGCAAGATGCACAGCAACGAGAAAAAGTGAAGACTACTTGGAGCCATTGTTCGAGATTATCAAGTTGTTTGAAGTTGCGTAACCAATGGAGAAGATCTTGTCATCGCGGCGACAAGTATTTAGTATCAAATTTTTGATACTTTAGTTTTCATATATTACTTCATATATTTGTATTGATCATAAACAAGATAAGTAATATAGTTTTCGGGTTTGTACACTCAAGTTCATAAGTATTTTACTTGTGAACTGAATTTAATTTGTTGTGTTCTTAATTTAATTTCCGTTGCATAATTTTTGATTAACTCTGGTTGATGTTGTTAACCAGTGTTGGCTAACATTTATCAACAACATCACAAACTGATACTTATTTTCAAAACCAAAGACCTTTACATTTTATAATTGGCATTTAGAGCGGGTTACTTAACCTTTTAAGTAATGATCCTTATTTTTAAGTGCTATGGATGCTCAAGGAAACCCAAGGCCTCTGATCCTCAATGGGGATAACTATCCCCTTTGGAAACAAAGGATGCGGTGGCACTTAAAGAGCATTGACGAATGTGCATGGAGAACCGTTCTAATTGGATGGGAAAAGCCACGTGTCACTGACAGTGAGGATGATACCATCGATAAGAAAAGAGAAAGATTGGACTGCTGACGAAATAGCTAATGCAAACTGGAATTACAAATGCATCAACACCTTGTGTGGATATGTTGATGCAAGTTACTACAGAGTCATCAAGAATTTCCACTCAGCAAAGGATGCATGGGACGCACTCCAAAGGGTGTATGAAGGGACTCAGAGTGTAAAGAGATTAAGGCTCAGAATGCTGATGTCCACCTTCGAGACAATGAGAATGGACGAAAAGGAGTTTGTCATGGACTACGCCATGAGACTCTCTAATGTTACAAGCGAGTGTAGAGAGCTTGGAGAATCAATAACTAACTCGCGTCTTGTGGGAAAACTACTGAGATCCATCACAAAGAAATATAATATGAAGGTGGTTGCCATAGAAGAATCCAAAGATGTTGATGATATAGAGTTCAACACCTTAGTTGGAAACCTCAAGCAATATGAGATGGAACACCTTGGTTCCAACTCAAAATACAAGAATGTTGCTCTTTCGTCTGATGTTAGCTTTGACAATGATGAAGACGATGAGGAATTCGACATGAATGGAATTTTGAGAAAGATGGAGTCCACTACTCTTGAAGAAGACGAATTGTCCTTCGTGACCCAACGTTTTAATAATTTCCTAAAGAAAAATAACATCATGGGAGGATCGAACACAAAGACCAAACCACCGGTGTCTGCACCAAAGTTCACTGGACGCGCTCTTCCCAGATCTCAGTCCACATCATCAATACCCAATGCATCCAAATACTCGAAACCACTCAGTGAGGTACAGTGCCATGAATGTAAGGGCTGGGGACACTACAAGAATGAGTGTGCTAACACTCTCAGAAAAAAGAGCATGGTTGCCACAGACTTCACTGAGGATGTCAATGATTCCGACTCACCTGAACCTGTTCCATCCCTGTTAACTAATATTGTGTGGGACGATGACGTCCATGTTGGTAACCTCGCAACCAACATTGTATGCCTGAATGCAGAGACTGTTAATTATCTTGAAGAGTACGAGCAGTTGAGTGTTGAGCACAAGCAACTGTTTGTTAGTTGGGGAAAACAAGTACTCAAGGTCAAGGATCTCATGAAAGAAGTTGAGAAACTAACCAAGGAAAAGAGTGATCAAATTGACATTATTTTCCGATTGGAATCATCACTCACCAAGAAAGATGCTGAGCTAGAAAAGGTAAAAACCGAGCTGAAGAAGGTTCAAGGAACCATCATAAATCTGAACAAGGGGAAGGCAAAGGTCGACGGAATCTTGGAGATGAGTTTTCCAGAAACCTCAAAGTATGGAATTGGATATAAACCGAATCAGCCATCACAGTCCTCAAGTCAAGAACAAAAATCACCCAAACGACAGAAGAAGAGGAGGAGACAGTTCGTGTGCCATCATTGTGGCGAGCCAGGTCACATTCGACCATTTTGCTAGAAGATTATTGGCGAAAGAAGACACTTTCAAAGAACAAAGGTGGCAACTAAATCTCATGTTGGTTCCCATGTTACCAGCATCAATACCAACACCAGGTTCAAACAAATGTGGGTCAATAAAAATAACATCAAGTGCAATATGATCCATACCTCCATGAAGTCCCACGTCCATGGAGCCTGGTATTTCGATAGTGGATGCTCCAAGCATATGACTGGGTCAGAGGAGCTACTTTCCAACATTGTCAGATTTCGAGGTGGAAAGGTAAAGTATGGTGGAGGCGCAAATGGCCAAATTGTTGGTCAAGAAACTCTCCATGTTCCTGGAGTTGTAACCCTGGAAAATATGTTGCTGGTAGAAGGACTTACTGCAAATTTGATAAGCATAAGTCAACTGTGCGACGGAGGTTTTAGTTTTAAATTCAACCGTGAGAAGTGTGAAGTCTATGAGGAGAATGGACCGTGTATTCCCACTGGTCAAAGGACTTCTGATAACTGCTATCAAATCCAAAGTGATGCCTTTTGCAAGCTGTCTCCATTAAGTGATGCTGAGGTATGGCATCAAAAGCTTGGGCATGTCAACTATCAGATGATGGAAAGGTTAGCCAAAGAAGAAGCTGTGAATGGGATACCTAAGCTCAACACCAAGATCATTCATGTGTGCGAGGCATGCCAGAAAGGAAAGCAGGTCAGGGTGCCACATCCAGTTCAGCAAAGTCTCACTACATCATCTTGCTTTGAGATCCTTCATATGGACCTTATGGGACCACTTGAAGTCGAAAGCCTTGGTGGCAAGAGGTACGTTTTAGTTATTGTAGATGATTTTTTTAGGTCCACTTGGGTAGAGTTTCTAAAAGAAAAATATAAAACTTTTGAAGCTTTCAAAAAACTTGCAAAGAGGTTGTGTGTAAGATTTGATGTGAACATTGGTAGGATTAGAACTGATCACGGTAAAGAGTTTGAAAATGCATCTTTCTCAAAATACTGCACTTTGGAGGGCATAAGTCACGGATTTTCTTCACCTATTACTCCCCAACAAAATGGCATAGCTGGACGTAAAAATAGGACTCTTGCTGAGATGACTAGAACTATGCTCATTTCAAATGGCATAGCAAAACATTTTTGGGCTAAAGCGATGAATACTGCATGTCATATCATAAATAGGGCTTATTTCAGACCAGGGTCATGTGCAACTCCCTATGAATTATTGTTGGGTAAAAAACCGAACTTGAGCTATTTTCATGTGTTTGGATGTATTTGCTATGTGCTCAATGATAGAAATCATCTAACTAAACTAGACTCAAAAAGTGACAAGTGCATCTTCATGGGTTATTTCCAAAATAGTCATGCATATAGGTTGTTTAACCTTAGAACTCGAAGCATGTTTGAGTCTGTGAATGTCAAGTTCGATGATCTAACAAGTGGAGTTAAACCAACCGAGTATAATGATCTAATTTATGATCAAAATCCTCAAGATAATGTCACTCTTCCTGTAGATGAAAGTGCAGGTACTGAAAACAGAGATGCAGGTGCTGAAACCAGAGAGTTAAGTGATGTTGATACCAATGTTGGTACTGAGAACTCAACATCAGAACCAACATCAGCTCAAAATGCCACAGAATCAGATTCTAAATCAGAAGAAGAAGATTCAGCTGATCCCATTGATCTTCATCAGAGGGATATACCGTCCAGAATTCAGAGAAACCATCCCGTGGGCCAAATCATCGGAGACTTAGATGAAAGTAGTACAAGAAGGCGACAGATAAATTTTAAGGAAATGGTCAGGTACATGTGTCTGTCCACTAATTGTTCTAAGATTCGTGAGTCTTTGTACCTTTCTAAAATAGAGCCCAAACAAGTGGAAGATGCGCTCAAGGATGAATTTTGGATAAAAGCAATGCAAGAAGAGTTGGACCGATTCGCCAAAAATGATGTTTGAGATTTAGTTCTTAGACCAAAAAATTCTCACGTGACAGGAACAAAGTGGATATTCAAGAACAAGACTGATGAGGCAGGCAACATTGTGAGGAACAAAGCTCAACTGGTTGCACAAGGTTATACACAAATTGAAGGAATCAATTTTGATGAAACATTTGCCCCTGTTGCACGCATTGAGTCGGTAAGACTTTTACTTGCTGTTTCTTGTTATATGAAGATATCATTGCATCAAATGGACATTAAGAGTGCGTTTTTAAATGGAGTCTTAAGTGAAGAAGTGTATGTTGAGCAACCTAAAGGATTTGTAGATCCTCAAAAACCAAATTTTGTTTTAAAACTAAAAAAGGCGCTATATGGTTTAAAACAAGCTCCAAGAGCTTGGTATGAAAGGTTAACTCAACATTTGCTTTATTTGAACTTTAGACGATGGGAGGTTGATAAAATTCTGTTCCTTCTTAAACCCAATAAGCACATCTTAATCGTCCAGATTTATGTAGATGATATTATTTTTAGATCCATTAACGAGCAGATGGTCAAGGAGTTTATCACTCGAATGTCCGACACATTTGAGATGAGCATGGAAGGTAACCTCTTGTACTTTCTCAGTTTATAAATCAAATAGCTTGATGATGGTATTTTCCTTTGCCAGACTAAATATGCTAAGAATTTAGTCAAAAAGTTTGGCCTAGAAAGTGAAACTCATAAGAAAACACCACTGGGCAAAACTGTGAAGCTGTCGAGAGACGATGTTGGTAAGGGTGTTGATAACACCATGTATAGAAGCATGATAAGGATTTTGTTGTATTTAACTGTAAGTAGACCTGATATTACGTATAGTGTGTGCTTATGTGCTAGATATCAGTCTAATCCAAAGGAGTCACACCTAAAAGCAGTTAAAAGAATTATTAGGTACATTGCTGGTACAACAGAACTAGGTGTGTGGTATACAAAAGATACTGGTACTGAACTTGTAGGGTATACTGATTCGGACTGGGTTGGGGATGTGGTAGATAGAAAGAGTACTACAGGGGGTTGTATCTTTTTGGGTAACAATCTAATCTCTTGGTACAACAAGAATCAAAATTGTGTTTCTCTTTCTACAGCTAAAGACGAGTACATTGCAGTTGGAAGTGCGTGCACACAATTATTGTGGACGAACCAAATGATAGAAGACTATGTTCTGCACAGTAGTGTCTTGACTGTGCTGTGTGACAATTTCAGTGCCATTGACATCTCGAAAGATCCATTCCAGCATTCTCGAATCAAACACATTGACATAAGGTACCACTTTATTCGAGACTTAGTTGAGAGGAAGATTGTTAGCCTTAAGCATATTGGAGCAGATAATCAGCTTGCTGACATCTTCACGAAAGCATTAGATTTCGAGACCTTCTCTTGTTTGATAAGAGATCTCGGTATGTGCATTGTCTAAACCAATGTTTGTTTGTGATGTTGTGACACCCAATATCAACATCAGTCACAACATTTGTATACTTTTGCATGCATTTTTATCTTTCTTTTCATACATAATCCAAATGCATTGAGTTTGATTGAAAGTGCGATAAGGTCCTGTGTTGCAATAAAAGTGATGGCAAAAAGGACCAACCTCTTCAATTAGGTGATTGTGGGACTTGCCCGCAGAAACTGTTTTCTCCCAGGTCCAGAAACAAGAGGTGTTAAACAGCAATTGCTGAAGATTAAATATTCAATTCCCTAAAAGGATGAAGAAATATGGATTCAATTTGATCCAGTCTTTAACTTTCACCTTCTTGAGAGATCTTGACGTAGTCATTAACTTGGGTTAAGGGGTAAGTTTCCATTGACTTCGTCTAAGGCAATGTTGGTTTATAATGTTATCAGTAATAAAAAATAACATTGGATCAAGTCACTGAAATCATAATATGTTTTTATATATTCTTTTAGGTCATGATTTTTAGGCATCCCGTAGGACATACATACTTTGTGAAGATGCCACCCTGTTGTGCGTACTGTTGCTTGTGTTTTTGTCTATCTTGAAATCTCTTAATTATGTTTTGAATCTAGATAACTAAGTGTTTTGGTGGTGTTATAATCGGACGGCTGGACAGGTAATAACGAGATTAATTTGGAGAATAAAAATTTATACTGCACAAGACAGATTCTACTAGGCTGATGGTTCATAAAATCTAGCTCTCTACTTTAGCTATTTTTGTAATCTGAGTTGTGCAATTATTTAAAAAAAAAAAAAGAGAGATTATGGTTGTAGTGAGTGTGATCAAGTATCCTACATTAAGGGGGAGTAGTGTTGTTTAAAAGGAAATAATAATCGTGCTTCAGCCCCAAAAAAATCCACTTGGGGTAAAATTAAGGATTTTCCATTTTTATTTTCCTATCTTCTCTCTCCTTAGCAACGGCCGTTTTTTTTAAAGGATAGATACTGGTTATTTTTACCGTTTGATCACATCTCGATTACCCTCTTGCAATTAAACTCTCCAACTCTCACAAAAATCCTCTATCTGCTTCGATTTTGTTTCTTGTGTTTTTGTGCAAATCTTCAGGATGTCAAACCAGACCTTGCCGTCGAAAGTTCCTGAATTGCCAGCCGGTGTGCGCCGCTCTGGCGTACAGAGTCCAGCGCCCCTTCCTAAAGTTGGCGGCTTGGACATTCGCGCGAAAATCGGTGGTGGTTCCTCTTTAAACCCACCATCGGTAACAACATCGCCACCACCCTCGCCGCCACACGAGTCCCACACTGTTGTGCCAGCTCCGGCGCTAATTGACGCCGCGCCTGAAGCCCAGGTGTTTCCAGGCCAGCCCGGGAACGAGATCGATGTTTATAATTGAAGTGTAGTTTTTCGTGGTTTTAGAAATAAAGGTTCTATTGGCTTGGTATTATCGGCAATCGATTCAATTGTAAGAATCAAAGTGTTTCAAGCTTGGAAAATAAAAGGAAAATGAAAATAAAGCGATTAAACTAACTAAATTATCCTAGAAATTGAAACGAATGCCTCATCGGATGCCTTAATTGAAAATGCAAAGCAATAATGAAAATAAGCAAGAAAATGCAATGTTTCACCAAGTACAAGCATGCAAGCACAAGGTACAACAATGCATAAAATCCTAAATAATGCAAATTACCAAAAATCGAAAGCATGGATGTAAAGAGCAATAAAAATTAACAAGAAAGTTCAAAACTTTAAGGAAAATAACAAGCAACAAAGTATAGATCTAGGATTAAGCATGAAACAAAGCATGAAAATTAAATTGCAAATAAAGCATATGAAAAACTCAAAATCAAGCCGATCCAAGACCCGATCTATGATCTAGATGTGTCACTCATCTAGATTCCATAGCCAATTCTTAAGATCTAACATGAAATCAAGGTGCTAAGGCAAAAAGCATAAAACAAATGAAGAGCAAAGCATGTAATTTAAAGAAAGCTTACTAGAATTAAAAGGAGAATCCAAAAGCTTGATTGTAATTGCAAGGAATTAAAAATTCAAGGGAGTACTTGAATCCTTCTTGAGCTTACAAACCCAAGGCAAATCTTGAAATTAAATAGAGAGAGGAAATTATCCCAAGCCCCAAGCTTGGGTTGGGAGGAGGTGTTTTTACAAAAATGAGAGTTGTAGTCTATTTATACTAATTTAATTGGGTTAAAATGGGCTAAATTAGCCAAAAAGGCTTGAAATTCCCGGGTTTGACCAAAATTGACCCGTGTTGACCTTCCAAGCCACTTGGCTAGCCTTTTGGCACATTTTGGCTCGACTTTGACTCGAGGAAGCTCGGCCATGGCTGAGCCCGGGCGCGCATGGGAGCTGGCGCTGGGCGCTGGTCGACTGGGGTGTGGGCGCTGGGCAGGTGAGGTTGGCGCGAGGAGGCGCGAGGTATTGCGAGAGCTGGCACGGCATCCTGGGCGATCCTCGGCGCCGCTTGGCGAGAGGGCGCGTGCGAGTGCTGCTGGGAAATGTCGGGTGCGTGCGGGCGTGTGCGGGTTAGGCAGGGCGAGTGGGCGCGAGGGGGCACGCGCGGGCACGAGTTTTGGCTAGCCTCGTCGAGCCACGACCACCATTCCAGAATGTTTGGGCATTTTTGAGCCTCTCTTGGCTTGAATTTTGGTCCTCAATGCCTTAGCCTATAAAATAGGAATTTGAACATAAAAAACCCAAGTATTTCACCAAACCTCAAGGCAATTAAACCAATTAACCCATTAAAATATAAAATTAATAAGTCAAGTGAAAAATAACAAAACAAGAAAAAACACATAAAAACTTAATAAAATTCTATTAAAAACTACAAAAATCAACATAAAACTCTAACTAAAAATACTAGGAAAAACACAACAATTACATGCAAAACAATAATCCCCCGGATTTACCATTTGTTACTGAGACGTTTGGCCCTACCTTGAAAAGGTCACGGCGACTACGCAATATACCGCCCGTTGTTCCAAAAAGCCAAGAAGAGCCGCGAAGACATGTACCTCTTGATCACATGGATCTTGCTGAGGACGTCATGGCCATGTCGGATCCCGACGATGATGATTATGTCCCTTCTGATCTGGTGGAAGGATCGGTGCCGCCGTATGCTTCAACTCCGACTCTGACGGGGAAGAAAACGCCTCGCCGGAAGTAGACTGTGAGGAAGGGTGCAAAGCCATGTACTCCGGTGACCGTCAAAGTTTCTCCTAGCTCTACTGAAACAGAGTATTCCTCCCCTCCCTACACAATTCTAGATTTTTTCACCGGGGAGGTCACTAGCTCTTCCAAACCGACTACTGATGTCTCTCCTCCATCTCCGATTCGTCAAGATCAACCCGAGCTTGATCCTGATTTGTTTGAGTATTCCCCTGACTCCTCTTTTGATGTGCCTCTTCGTAATATTCTTACTGCCTTCAAGAAGGACAAGAAGAAAAAGAAGGTTGATAAGGAGGACAATGTTGCTCCTTATGTTGGTTCCCCCATACCAACATCACATCATTCCCTGTCTGTTTTGTCCTCCAGCACTGCCTCTGTTCCGATTGCTTCTCGTGCTCCCACGCCGACTTCTTCAGACGTCTCTGCTCACTCCCAGTCCTCAACGGGTACTCCTTCTCGGACCTTTGAGCTTGAGGATATGATGCCGTTTTCGGAGAAGTTTCTACTTCTGAGGCTGCATAGTTGTTTGATACATACCGAACCCAACACATGATCGCTGAGCGCAGAGTTCCAGTTGAGCTATTTCAGTGCCAGAACTTGGTTTCCTACCTTCAGTATAAAGGTATGTATTCCATAGTTTCCACTGCAATGACTTTTGTTCGTGATATAGTCGTGGAGTTTTATGCCAATCTGTTGCCCTCCATTGTTGATCTAAATTCTGTAAACTTTGGCAAAGTATTTGTCCGTGGTAAAGTGTTTAGTTTCACCCCTGATTTAATTGATGAATTGCTTGGCACTGATCCATATCGGGGTGATTCTACTGTGGATGATATGAATGAGGTTATTTCATTTTTGTCTGGCGGTATGGTACATACATGGTTTGAACAGTTGCCGAGCTCTCGGCTATCTTCTCTCTATTCTATTTTGCACAAGGTGGCCATTTTCAACTAGGTTCCCTCCAAGAATACTACGTGTGTTACGAGAACTCAGGCCTGGTTTTTGTACAGGCTTGGCAGGGGAATCAAGTTCAGTTTCGGTCAGCATGTGTTTGATATTGTTACGAAGTTTGCCACCACCAGGTCCGCCGCATCGTTGTGCTTTCTCTCTTTGATCTTTAGCCTGCTTGAGAATTAGGGTTTGGAACTTCATACTGATGATTTCCTTACTAAGGAGGCTGACTGGTTTGCTTTAAGGGGTCAGCATATTACCGGTGCCAGGGTTATTGATCTTCCTTGGCAGGCACTGATTAGCACATATTTGTCCTTATTTTCAGTAGTATTTTAGCTTGTTTTTCTATTTTTTTTTGGTATAAGTTGGATGATTTAAGCTTAATTTCGTATTTTCATAGTTCCAGCTTATTTTACCTTATTTTGATCATAATTGATGCAATTAGGTGATATTTCGATGTTTTCACCTTACAGCTAAGCAACCAGAAGAGTTCAGCGCATAATTAGATGAAGTTGATGTTCAAGAAATGGAGAACGAGCTTTCCGGTGAACAAGTAGCAAAGAGATAGAGAAGATGAGGAAGACGCTCTGTCACATCGACTGACGCGAGCGTCGACGCCCCGTCGACACGAGCCATGATCCGTGTCAGTCGACGCAGGGCCGATGCACCATCGACGTAACTTGCTGAAGCGTCGACTGAAGGAGCGTCAGTCGACGCACCGTCGACGCAACTTGCTGAAGCGTCGACTAAAGGAGTGTCAATCAATGCACCGTCGATACAACTTGATGAAGCGTCTACTGAAGGAGCGTCAGTCGACGCACCGTTGACGCAACTTGCTGAAGCATCGACTAAAGGAGCGTCAGTCGATGCAATTCTCTGAGGCGTCGATCCATGACCGCGTCAGTCGACGCACCTGCCCTGCCGATGCGCACACCCAGGCAGCAGCGACGCCGAGCACCAGCACGCGTCAGTCGACGCACTGTCGATGCACCGTCGACGCGCGGCCCAGAATCGGGATTTTAGGGTTTCTTATGCTCCAAGTTAAGGGAAATCTATATAAACCCCTCTTAAGTCCATCCCAAAAGGAGATACCTCTCACCCATACTCTGAATATTTGATCTTTTGGTTCGAGAACAACACCGTCCACATCCCTATAACAACAATTGATCAAGATCGAAGATTTGAGGATCGCCAAGCTCCAACCGTCCGTTCGTGATTCGTTCTTCGACCAAGATCAACCACCTCTCCGGATTAGCTGGAGAATTTACTACGCTTTCTAGTTTAATAAGTACTCTAAACCCTTTATTCGTTTTCATAGTTTAATTTATGCAAATTAAAGAGCTGCTTTTCAATAATTGTTTTTGAATTGTTTCATGCTTAGACCCTAGATACTTTTGATATTTAATTCGTAATCTTAGTTTAATTAATGATTGGTTATCATTCTCATTTAGTTAATTCATTTCGTTTACATTGCGTTCTAGATAATTGCTGTTCGTTTATGCTAATTGATCTCGTTTAAGTTCTAGATTAATTTCTTTAGTTTACATGTTCTAGTTGCTGAATTAAAATACCTAGTTTTAATTATTGTTCATGTGTTTTAAATTTCTAGATAATCAAAACAATCAACCCCCCCCCCCCCCCCCCCATTTATGTGTTATTGTGTTGAACAAACTATTTAAAATTCCGATTGTATGTTCCTCGAGAGACGACTCGAGTCAAGTTGCCAAACTACGCGCGACCCGTTCTCTTGCGGGCAAGCTATTGATCTTTTGACAAATTTTCATAAGTAGGCAACACAAAAGCT
>BMAC01000125.1:1820715-1840008 GCA_014905375.1 Phtheirospermum japonicum | reverse complement strand
CGATTGTATGTTCCTCGAGAGACGACTCGAGTCAAGTTGCCAAACTACGCGCGACCCCGTTCTCTTGCGGGCAAGATATTGATCTTTTGACAAATTTTCATAAGTAGGCAACACAAAAGCTTGAATCAGGCACCTTTCCAGGCCGATGTTGCTAGTGGTGTTGGGACCGGCGTTCCCACCATTGGTCCCAACATGGTCCCCATTTCTGCGCAGGTTCTTAAGGCGCATGTGGCTTGGATTGATGCGCAGATGACCCAACTGAAGGCACTTCGTGGTTCGCTTATGGAAGCCCTTTTGCCTTCTGGTCAAAAAGGGGGAGAAAATATTGGCTACGCAAATGAGGATGATGCTGCTGATAAGGATGCTGATGCTGATGATGCTGATGCGGTTGCTGCCGAGGCCTTGGCGAGTCTTGCTCGAGAAAAGCGAAGGAAGAGGATCCGCTCTCGCAATAAGGCCTTGAAGAAGATGAAGACAATGCAGGAGAAGAAGAAGCGAAAGGATAGGGGTGAAGGAACTTCGACATCTTCTCGTCGTTCAAAGAGGGTTCGAAGTCAATAAGTTCCTTTTACTCTGTTTTGTTTTGATAAGTGGTAAAGTGATCATTGTTTGATCAATGTTGGTTTGTAATATTGGGTTGATGACTTAATAACATTTGGTGTTTTAGGGGGAGTTTACTAACTTAGGAGGAGTTAGTTGTTTTTGTTTGAACTTGTTTTTGCGTCTTAGTATTTTGTCCAGAAAGGCAAAAGGGGGAGATTGTTGAGAAATTTATTCTTGGCAATAATTCCTATTTTGTTATTTGTCTTTCTTGGACACAAAATAAGTTAGGGAACTAGATTTAGGACTTTATTTGTTTCCTAGTTGATGTACAAGACTTTATTTAGTTTCCTATATTGTGTTTAGAATTTTGTTTTACTTGTTTACCAAGTTTAGGATTCTAAGATTGTCTATTTAAGACAAGAGAATCCTAAAACTTGTGATAACTTTTTGACGCACGGATTTTTGAGAGAGGAGACGCAACGCAAGATGCACAGCAACGAGAAGAAGTGAAGACTACTTGGAGCCATTGTTCGAGATTATCAAGTTTTTTGAAGTTGCGTAACCAACGGAGAAGATCTTGTCATTGCGGCGACAAGTATTTAGTATCAAGTTTTTGATATTTTAGTTTTCATATATTACTTCATATTTTTGTATTGATCATAATCAAGATAAGTAACATAGTTTTCGGGTTTGTACACCAAAGTTCACAAGTATTTTACTTGTGAACTGAATTTAATTTGCTTTTTTCTTAATTTAATTTCCGCTGCATAATTTTCGATTAACTCTGGGTGATGTTGTTAACCAATGTTGGCTAACATTGATAAACAACATCACAAACTGATACTTATTTTCAAAACCATAGACCTTCAAATTTTACACAATCTTTTTGGTCGCATCATCGCCCCAAAATATTAAATTACTCGACTCAAATATTTATCACCTCTTGCCCCAAATATAAAAAATACTCTCCACACCAAATATTTGTATTGTTCGCCCCAAATAAAGTTGCCGCCCCAAAATATTAAACTACTCTACTCAAACTATTATCACCTCTCGCAATAAAAACACTCCACAAACCAAATATTTGTATTGCTCGACCCAAATAAAACTGATTGTCCCAAAATATTAAACTACTCGACCCAAACTATTATTACTTCTCGCCCCAAACATATAAAAACTAACTCTCCACACCAAATAACACCTCTCACCTCAAACATGAAACAATATCTCGAACCAAATATAACTACTCACCCCAAATGTATTTTAAAAATATATATATATTCAACCTGCAAAAATCTAACCTAATTTCAACCAGCAAAAAATCCCAAAAAAAAAAATGTAACAAAATTCATTGGCCTAATTTGAAGGTGCCTCGGGGCCTAAATGGCGTGTCACACGTGACGGATCAGCGTCGAACTTAATCCTTTTAGCTTTGGCAGCCTTTCGCGTCAGCTTTATTAGGTGGATGTGCCGATATTATTATTTTTTGTCCATAAGGATATTTTCCGTCAGAGAAGATGAGTTTTTATTTGATGGGTTTGAGAATTTATTTTGAGAGGATTGTTATTATTTGGATTGATCTCCCATTTTACAAATAAGAATATTTTAGACCTTTTCAATTCAATAATGAGTAGAAAATATCTTTTGTTCACTTATGAATGTAAAAAAAGTTTTACCTTTTAAAAATGGGTATTTTTAACCATTTCCTCACCCGGCGTGTGTTAATTAAGAAAAAAAAAATAGTTTGTAGAAATAGGTATCGGACCCAACCACCAGGCCATTTAAATCTTTTTGTTTGATATTTTCAGAAAACAAAAACTACTTTGTTGAACATGAGTATCCAACCCAGACCATATAAGTCATAACTAATGTCAGAATGCACTCGCCATCTCCTGTTACAAGATAATCGTGTCAGGTGTTGCACTTTGTATAATAAACTATAGATTGTCCTAATGAATATTTTTCCTTCGGCCCCGTAATGTTTTTGTGATTGAATGATGATCATTTCTTAAAAATGAAAAACAAAACGTGTTCACTATTTTTTATTTGTATATACTTGGTCTTACGAGATATTAATTAATTTCTAAAACGCTAAAAAAATCAACCAAACTTTTTATTTGTTATGCTTGGTCTTATGAATTCAAATATTAACTAATTTCTAAAAGTCGCTAAAAATTCAAGCAAACTTAAACGTTACCGCATCCAACCCTACTCCGTTTGTCACTCCTACTCATAGCTCCTGCCCTATACACTCATTTTGTGAAGTTGCTTCTCCTTTCCCAAAAAAAAAAACACCTTGCATATTCTCGCATCACCTCAAATTCTATTTGGGAAATAATTAATTAAAACCAACATAATTATAAAGAAATAAAAACACAAATACCAAATATTTGAGGCATGAAGATGATCTGTACCATTATTCATCAAGCATTGTAAACGTATCTTGTAATGTTCTAATCACCATATATATCTGGGCTACATCCAATCACCATAACTAGGAAATGTCATGTAAATTAAGGAAATGAATGACAAGTAAAACCAAAAATTCTCTCATAAAAAAAAATTAAAAAATATTTGTGCACATCAGCACGGCACTAATTTGATCAAATAGTGAGATTTTCTTGAATGCCGCTAAACGTCCCAATTATCTTGCCACCCATATCTGGAAATGTTTCGCAGCCGGGAAGAGGCCTCACCTTTCCCGTTCGATCAACTTCGACTGGATACTTAAGTAGGTGGCCCCGCATCTCGCATATTTCATCTGCTGCAAACTGTTTCCAGTTCAACTCACCCATCCATCTTATACGTCTTACACACTCCAGGCTCTCTGGTTGCTCAAAACATTGTTCTAAAGTACCCGTGTGCTCTGCCCAGAGTGACATTCTATATCCGTAAATCTGCAACAACAAACAACAACAAACCATTTAAACATTTGAATATTAAATTTAATCAAATCAACAACACGCATTGGTAACTAACAAAAGGAAAAAAAAAAAAAAACTTCACATTTACAAAAATATTCAGCTAGCCCCTTAATTTTAACACTGAATCAAACTTCAGGGGTGTTTGCATCCAATATTCATTTATAACATAGATAAAATGGATAAAGCTAATGAGGCTCATTTTTACCTGTCCATGCGGATTAGCATGTTTGCTGGCCCACGTATACTGAGGCTGATACGCCCCCATGGCGATTTCAGTATCCCTGGTACCTTCTAGAGATCGTTGATTGATGTTAGCCGAACCCAGTATCAAAAACTCGTCGTCCACTATCATTCCCTTCGAGTGGACATAGATCATGAAGCGCCGGTTTTTCCTAGTGAGTGCCTATATGTCGTACAACCACATATTTATTCTTAAGTCAATTCAAACTTGCCAAAAAGCTATGTAATAGTGTATGAATGAAGAGAGTTTTACATACTTGTGGGGTATTTCCACTAGCGCTTTTCGTGTCGGGCTGGTTTCCACTGACTTCAGTTTCACGATTTCCGAGGCAAAAGAAATTCAAGTAATCGCTCGGTTCGTACTCTTTCTCGAGCCCCATCTCTTCTAAAGCTTTGTAGATGGTTTCGTACATCATTTGCATCGTGTTGTACTGCAGGCATGTGAGATAGTACTTTTAGTGTTTACAACTTTTTTTTTCTTTTTTGAGATTATAAAGAAAAACTCAAATGGTGAATGTCAAAAATATAGTTAATAGATCATGGTCCATATTGTTTCTACATCTGGCCCAGCCTAGCCCCGCATTTTTCCGGGCCTGGGCCATTATTTCGTAGGCCCAAAAGAATCCGGACTTTTTAAGCTCGGGATGGGGGCCATGAAAATGATAGAGCGATATTTTTTGGTCTGACCAGGACCGGAATTTTTTTTGTTTGGCCCAGCCCGGTCATTATGACAGCTCTATGATATGCAAATTTGCATCCCATGATCATTGTTATGAACTCGAACGTCTTTCTAATAGGGGAAAGTTAAAGATTAATGGAGCTCGGTCCAATATTTACCTGCCAAAAGAGGATTCTTTGAGTAGGGGTACTCGTTGGAACTCCCTCCGGCCACATCGGAACGACAATGTATACAGAAAACCTCTCCCTCGCTCTGATTTTTGAAGCAATCTTAAGAGCAATTTCCATTGGAATTAAATTGTTTGCACCTGATAATTTTAATTAAAAAAAAAGGGAAATTACCATCAAATTCTGAAGATCTAGAGAAAAAAAATTGACCCTTAAAACATCCACATCACCACAAATAAATAAATAGATAAAGTTTCTTACCCAAGTCCTTATAATTAGACCAATTGTATGACGACCCAAGAAAATACTGGTTCTCAATGTATATGAAATGTTGTGCGGCCCGAATCGCCTTTACATAAGCAGTATGTATACTCATGTCTATAAGAACATTCTTTCCACACACTAGATTCTGTTTCCATTCAGCAAAATTATTAATATTAAGTCATTCCTTACAATCATAAAACCGAAGACCTAAAAAAAAAAAAGAATTAGATGTTATACCTTATTTGTAGCCTCTTTTGGATCCTTGGGGAAGCCTTTGACCGAATTCGAGTCAATCGAACGAAAAACCTAAATACATCGTGCAGTAGTAAATTTAGTTCTAAAAAACAGATAGAGATACAAAAAAGTTGTATAACGTGATTCTTTTCGTATCTATCGTATACCTGGACATGCCAACCCTCAGGATCACCTTCTCTTTGTGCACCGGCCTCATCGATTCCCAACACGTCCGGGATTCGTTCAAGTTTGAGTAATGAATCGTCATTCGAGGCTTTGATTTTCTGAAGGCCACTGCGCGTTGACGCCTTTAACCAACGCTCTTCGAAGTTTTTCAAAACATCGTATGCTGCTGGACCATCGATTTTACAGTGCAAATCGTGCCATGGCTCTCTTGGACAACCAGTGTTAGGGCCCTGTTTTGTTGTACAATGAATTATTTTAAAGTAGAGATGAGATAAATACAGTCAAACCTCTATAAAGAATTAGCTTTGTAATAGAGATAATAATTAGGCATTTTGTACTTAAATGGGACTGGAAAAAAAGTTTATTTAAGCGAGTTTGTTAATTAATCGAGTATTAAATTATCGAGGTCTTACTGTAATTTTTAATCAATAATGAACCTATTGACTTAAAAATAGATTTCACAAAATTCCAGTGTTTCTACGAATTAAAGAATTGTTCATTGTTGCGTGTGTTCATTCCTATTAAAAACAGAAGAAATAGATTGTATGCCAGAAAAAAAAAATTAAATAAAAGATTTACCGTGAAATTAGGATTATGAAAATCATCTTTGTGAACAGTTTCTAATGTGCTGTAAATTTGGTGTTTCGGGGTATCGTATCTTCCCATGCACAGGTCAAGGCCACCGACAAATGAGACGATCTTTCTCCTAAAGTTACCTGCATCTGCATCGACTATTACACTTTTCTGATGATGAGTGTAAATTGTTCCAGTTTCCTGTTTCCAAAAGGAAAATTTTAAAAAATAATAATAATAATATATATATATATATATACACCAACTGTTCTGTTCCTTCTAAATCCAAGTAAGTGAGTGTTTGAAAACTCTTGTGCTTTATTAGAAGTGTTTTATTGTAGGAGAAACATAAGTAGTTAAGAAGCAAAAGAATGGAGTGTTTGCAAATAGAAGCTAAGAGCTACAAAAAAAAATTAACTTAATTAAAAACTTACCCTTTTATAATTAATAATGCACAAACAATTAAGGATAGAAATGTAAAGTACAAATTATTTTTTATTCAAAAAATTATTGAAGCACTTTTCCAAAATCAAAAGCACCCCACCCCTCTCACTTCTGCTGAAATAAAGTAGAAACTGAAGCAAGAGTTGGCGTTTGCAAACACTCAAAAATGCTTTTTTCAAGCTAAAAGCCTAAAATCACTTTTTTTTTAAGTTTTGCAAACACTTCCTAAGAGTAAATGTAGACTTCTTGTATTTCACTCTTCTTTATTAACACCATACATCACTTAAAGCATATACCGAGTAAGAATAAATGGCAAGAAAATAAATGAAAAAAGCTATCGAATATCCTGCCTTGTATATCTATAAGCGTTTGTAAAATCTAACCTGCTTTTTAGCCCAGCTACCTTTCCCAGCACTCCGCGGACACAGCAACACTTGGACCGACGAATGCTTGAAATAACGGCGCGTTTCTTCATCGCCCGTACCCATTACGCCGTCCTGAACGTCATAAAACATAAGCATGTATCTTAACATAATAATAACATATCAATCAATATCCAATTTATTACCGTTTTATACCCCAACAAGCTCCTCGACGTAGGATCATCCCACACCAAAAGCAGCACGCGCACACCTTCCTGAGACTTATCCTTCAAAAGCTCCCCCAAACAACTATCCTTCACCCCATCATCGTCCCTCACAAGCCTCACCAGGTGGTAAACCGACCACCCCGTGATATACACCAACCGCCGGGCCCCACGTATCGCCTCGTAAATATCCCGCCAGCAGTGCCCGTGCTGGTACAGCCTCCCGTTCCCCAACCACAGGCTCGGCAACGAACCCTCGTGCGTGTGCGCGTCCTGATACAACGTCACGTCCCCACCTCGCCGGAGCGGAAAGTAAGTCCCCGGGACCCCCCGCCACGCCACATCAGCACCGACCCCACCGTGGTAGAGCGCAACGTTATATATCGGTATGTACTGCACCGACAGGCTCAGAACCGCCCCTTTATTGCACTGTTTCCCGTTCGGGCCGAGGATCGGGTAAGTGCCCTCGATTCTCAAACCGGACATTAACTGCTCGACCGGGATCCCGACGGCGCCGATGACCTGGGACCCGACAACGTCACTGTCCTTGACGACAAAGTGGACCTCGGCGCCGTGGTGGGCCACGGGGACGTGGAAGTGCTGGGACCACGTGGGGTTCTCGGAGTTGCTCATGACGAATGTGCGGCCGATGACGGCGTTGGAGACGGAGATGGTGACGTACGGGTCGCTGGTGACTTTGGGGGGCGGGCTGTTGCCTTCGATCTTGCTGATGAGCTTCCCGGACAGGCGGCCGAACATGTCGCCGAGGTTTTTGTGGAATAAGTCCATGTTTGGGAGGTTTTTGGCTTCGTGGACCCAGATGTCTAGATTCCCGTGGAGGAGTAAGAAGCGGAGCGAGCCGGTGGAGGTCTTGATCGGGACGAATTGCATGGATTGGCCGTGATTTGAGCCACCGGATAATGAATCGGAGTAAGTTAAGTGGGCCATGTTTGTGGGTTTGCTTCAAAATGGAAAAATCTTGAAATAAAAGTCAAAAGGGAATCGAGATTCAATGTGCAATAAGTCAATAAAATGAATCTATGTTATGATCACCATAGATTTGAGCACCAGAAAAAGATGGAAATTAAATAAATCTCTCAAAAAATGCTCTGGAAATTTGCAAGATTAATAATTGACAACAAAACAGATCAAGAATACAAAACAATGCTTACAGTAACCAAAGAATTAGACCAGAGGTTCTCAAGAAAACTTGAAAGAATGAAAATGAGAGATACCCAGATAAGTAATCTAAACCAGAAACTGTAAAACGTGTTGTAGCTGAAGAAAAGAGGGGGAAGGAGAATTGGGATATGGGAGTCAGTAAATGAGGATGGGGTTGACTTGGTAAGGGCAAATTTAATTAAATTCTTCAAGCCAGCCAATTGGTGGAATATTCAACAATCGATGGCACCAATAAGAAAATACATATAATTAATGCATAAATGACCCATCGTCATTTTCACTCGGACATTTCATCAAATGGGATCATGGCGAAAGTGAAGGGGCTGTCTCAGGAATTTAAATATATTAAATGAAAATTTGGAGGGAAGGTTCCTTGAAGTCGCCAGGGGTAATTGCAAAAAGCAGGGGATTTTGGCGCCCATTCAAAGCAATTTTTTCTTGTATAAACGATAGACTTAGAAAATGAATTGCCGGCGGCTTTTATTATTTTTATTTTATTTATTTTTTGGAGGAAAAATGCCGGCGACTAAATAAGGTATCGAGAAGGGGAAAATGGAAGTCAAGTTGGACGACTCTACCAATGGGCGACTGTTAATTTCTTTACAGTAAAAGTAAAAATCTGGTTGCAGAATTTTCTTGGATGATTATAGTATTATACTTTTCGCTCCAAATCTTGAACAACTAATTTGATTTCAGTCCACTTGGTTTAGTGCTTGTCCATATCTAGATCATTTTGGCAAATACAATCATCGCCCTCGAATGCTTTAAACGCAATTGGAGTTAAAAATGAATAATAAAAAAATCGTTGGTATCTTGAGACAGGGATAGACTTTTTGCACCCCTACTAATAAAACACCCCATAATCTACTAAATAAATTAAATTCTATTAACTGCACCCATGCCCTTCCAAATATACCCTTAGAAAAAAAGGCAGAGAAAGAAAACAAGATGTCAAGAAAACTCTGATTTCAAAGGATTTGTTGGGTCCAAATAAACATTAATACTCGAGAATATTGTGATTTATACTTTAAAAAAAATCAAAGTTTCACACTGTATAATTAATCGAACTTGCTTAATTTATCCATATAATAAATAAAAGAATATTAATTTCTTATTTCTCTTTCTCACATATTAGTTATATAGTGTAGAATTTTAATTTTTCAAATATTAATTACAATATGATCTCAACTCATTCACTACTATTAACTTTCAATCGTCGATTTCAATCTATTTTCTATCAAAATTAAAATTTATACCATTAATTTTCACTACATACTTTAGAAAAATATATAAAGGGGACAAAACAAATTACTTTAAGAAAACAACAACAAAACAAATTATTTCGAGAAAACAACAACAATCAAATAAAGCAAATTACTTCGAGAAAACAACAACAAAACAAATTAATTCGAGAAAACAAAAACAATCAAATATAGTCGTCCGCATAAATAAGTATATTTATTACACATTCTAAGTATAAAAGTGTATCAATAAAAATTATATCAAGAAACGGATTAAGCATGTTTTGAGTTCAAAGTTCCAAATAAACTAATGTTCATCCAATATATGAATTATAGTCGTCCCAAACTTCAAATTTATTTAGTTGTGTTATGCGTGTCCAAAATTAATTGAATATCCGAATATCTATTATTGGTCCAAAATTAACTGAATATCACATTAAAATATTTATTATTTGTGAGAAAATTAAATATATACTTTTACCTAATGATGTTTATTTAGGATGAATATTTTATATATTAAACCTCCTCATGGAAGATCCTAAAAGTTTTTTTTTATCAATTATTTATCTATTAATTGGGAGTGTTTTATTCAAATAAATCTTTTAGAAAAAATTTATTTATGTGGCTGTTCAATTAGTCTTAAAGGTTTTTTTTATCAATTATTTATCTATTTGTTGGGAGTGTTTTATTCAAATAGATTTTTTAGAAAAAATTTATTTATGTAGCTGTTCAATTAGGATCAGTTGTTTTATTCAAATAAGTCTTTTAAATCTGTATTAGTTTTGTTTTTTATGTTAGGGAGGAAAATAAATCATTTAGATATAAATTTTGTTTTTAGTTGAAAATACACGAGGTGTTTTAATCAAATAAATATTTTAGATTTGTTGTTAATTTTTTTTTTATGTTGGGATAAGATAGAATCAACATTTGGGCTTGAAACTTCTATAGTTCGGCATGTAACCCAAAGACATATAAGAATTGTCTATTATAATCCACAAGTTAATATTATGTTACTACATCTAATCTGATTGTTATTATAAAATATTAACATATTCTAAAGGTAGATATCAAAGAGGGAGAATGGTGCCAAGGTTAATACTAATGTATTACTATATCTAATCTATTGTTAAATGTGGATATTAAAGAAGATGAATGGTGATAGCGGAAGCGGAAGCACTACAGATGCACTTGTAAAACGAATTTTTCTATAGAACCATATAGGGCTTCATTGCGGAGCCCTATATAACACATGACATTCATCCCACTGTGAATTTATAAAAAATAAAAAATAATAAAAAAAATATAATTAAAGACTCAAATGAATGTCATGTCATTTATAGGGCTCCATAATGTAGCCCTATCTGGTTCTACAGAAGAACCGCTTATAAAACACCCCATAATCTACTAAATAAATTAGATTCTATTAACTACACCCATGCCTTCCAAATATACCCTTTGAAAAAAGGAAGAGAGAAAACAAGAAGCAAAGAAAACTCTTTGATTTCAACGGATTTGTTGGGTCCAAAGAAACATTAATTGGTACAAACACAATAATGAAAACTCAATCAAAATAATTTAATCTGATTAAAAAAAAGAATTAATCAAATAAATCTATCATTCATATAATGCTAATAAATTAATTTTGAGTTGGTTACAAATTTCATAAAATACTACTCAAGACAAATTGCATCTAAACAATAGGACAAACAAAGCACGTATTGATATTTATTATTCTCTCCTTACCATTATCTTTGTTGCAATATCATTTCACGAAAAAAAAAATATTATAATTATAAGTATTAAATGATCATAATATTATTTTGTTTAAAATAAATAAATATATAAAATAATAAAAATAGGGGTAAAATTAATAAAGTAACAATAATTTTATTATAAAAAAGAAGAATGTAACAATAAATCTCTCATGAAAATGTAAATATAAAATAATGGAATACGAATATTTCTAAATTGATACAGATATAACGAGATAGGGAGAGTATGATCATCCTCACGTGAGAAAGAAATAGGAAAGGAAAAAGGTCACATCTGGAGTAGAGCAGGAAAAAGATTTTAAAATCAAAAGAATTGAATTTATTTATTTTGAGATAGAAAATATGAAATAATTAGTTAGAGGGTTATCGCGAATTCAAGATGAGCTCGCGCTGTCGAAATTTAAAACTTGGGTAAAAGTAAAACAAAATTGTGTAATAGTAAAACATGTATATAACAATTATACATTTAATATCAATTGTGTAAAGAGATTATACTTTTGTAGAACAGTTCTTATATAGTATCCTCTTCCCACCGAAGGTAATCACTCAAAGTCTAATCAATTCTATAACCAAGATATATGTCTTTAATCTGCTCTCTTCTGTTCTATCTGTCGCAATTTGGAAAGTTTGTGTCTCATTCTATTTGTCTCATTTACATTTTCAAGAAGGAATCATTGTTACTTTTTACTTTTCCAATAAAAATTAAAGGTTATTTTACTACTTTTACCACTATCTTTTTTATTTCACATTTTTAATTCTTTTAAATAAAATGATATTATGATCTTTCTATACATATTATTATAATACCAATCATATTTTAATATCTCCGTGATATGGTCAATTGCGATCAATAGTACCTTATATAGAATACCATAAACAAAAATGTTTTTTCAATTCTGAAAACTTATTTCCTAATATATTTTAAATATCCATAATAATAATAATAATAATAATAATAATAATAATAATAATAATAATATATGTTAAAAGATTAAAAACATAGTAACCGTGAGACCAGTCTCAAGAAGACCCACTCTGATTAAATGGAGCCTCAATTAATTCAGATCAATGAATCAAACTTGCAAATTTGGAATATCTCAATTAATCAATCCACTTGAAATTAACCTTTATAATCAATAACCTCATAAAACAAAACAAGTCTAAGGTGAATAACGGGTGAACCTATTCAATGCAGCCAATAACGCGAGATAAAATCCCTCAGCCAAACTAGTCTCTCGTTTAAGTCTAGGACATATATGAAGAGGTCGGCAAAGTATGGTGAAGATCTTGAAAAGCTCTTTATTTGTGAATTAACCAAAATCAGAATCAGAAATCTAAAACACCAACGAACGCCTTCTTTTTCAATATTGAGTAAATGAAACAGAAACAGAAGCAGAAGCAGAAGCTGGCATGAATTTACTAACATTAATATGTGATGTTTCTTTTTTCCATAAAACTTTAGAATCACCTTTTTCTAGTGATTGGCTGATTGTATACACTACCTGCATATGTTTGAGATGCATGAATGGCTAGGACCACCCTTGTATATTTTACAAGCATGCCTCTAGATTGTATATATGTATGCAGAGGACAAACTCGAAAATTGCACAAAGTAATTACTAGAAGGTGTAGGAAATTTTTTCATAAAATAATAATAATCGAATAGGGATATCTTGTAATGCAAATCATCAATCATTTTTTACAAAGTATAATTCGAAATCGAAATGCATATACATAAACCCTGAATCACGTGTTCAACACGTTATTCTGAAAACGGATGTGTCCTCTGTTTCGTACGTTAATTTCCCAGGATAAGACAGGTAAACCAGATTACCTTTGTCTATAGCAAACTGATAATCATTCCTAAATTTTATCACCAAAAATTCAAGAGTCCAAGAGAATTATTTCTATGAATATGCAATGTCTTATACTTATGCAAATATGTATTTTTCTTATGTTTTATTTTTGTACTCTTAGCCTCCATATATAGGCTATATAAATTGACCTTTCAAACTTAAATTGATACATGATGGGGACACAATTCAATACACATTGAATTTGAGTATTACACTCCACCACCACCTCCGTGAGATTAGGAGTTACAAGTCTTGATATTTTATAAAATTATCCAAATACCATTCGGATAAAAGGTCCAAAAAAATAATAATTTTCTTCTTATTTTTCAACAATCCCCCACATGAAGAAAATTTTGACAATAGAAGTTTTGGTGATAAAATCCAATAGTTGAACCCTGCATAGGATATGTAGGTGTTACCATTTAAACCTTCCATTGTGAAAGTATATTTACTTTATTGACTGACTAGTAGACGCTATGTATTTTGTCATTTATGTAAACAATGATACACTCCACACAAGATTTTCCCAAACATATTTCAGTTCTCATAATTATGTTCATTCATTGCCCTGAACATACGCCTAGTTCCGCAAGAGATTCTAAGAATTGAGCCTTACATAATTCTCTTCGAAGCAGCCCCACTTCTCTCTCACATAGGTGATTCTTTATTAGAAGTAGACTACACTACTCTACTCGACTTTTTGACGCAAGAATTATTAAAAGCCAATACTTATCTTCTCTCCATAATTATCACTATCTAAATAATGGATAAGGAATAACTTCCCCATAATGATGATACGAGTCTTTATACTATTAGGTTGTCCCTTTGAACTTAGATTTCGGGATCTCTAATCAATTAGGTTGGGTTTCCATTGTATATCAACTCATTTTTCAGAGACTTAAGTTACATTTCTCTTTATGACTTCACAACTACCTTTCAATATAACTATTTTAATAACAAATCCATTTTATTATTCTTTGACTTCACGTAGTCAACAACAGTAACATTAATAGAGAGTAGTTGTCTAAATGTGATCAGGGGCTTCTCATTTCTTATAATTTTCCATTATAATCTTGCAATCAAACATTTTAACTTTTTTGGGTGTAAGTATTGCAACTTTAGCAAAACGCCCCCAAGATTTCCACCATATATTTAAATCACACCCATAAGTGAATTAAATAAAGTGGTTCACTATTTCTCAATAGTTTCAACATAATTCTCACACTTGTCTTTATGCAATGTTAATATATAATTCAAATTAATTAATCTCCATAGAGTATTATAATTAACAAGTCTTAAATAAGTTAATTAAAAAATTTATCGATTTATTAACTTTTGATTAAGCAACCATTACAATGAATTTAATCAGTTAAACTCTTTCATTTTAACACTCTATTATAGCATCATACTCATGCTATAATTTCTAAAATGAAATTAGCAACTCGTGTGCATCTATCTCATGTTAAATCTCTTACCTCACTATCTACTTTATTTGACCAACAAGGTCACGTTTTCCTCAATAAACTAAAGTGAAATGAAAAGTTACCAATTATATTTAAAGATCCAAATCATATATTAGATCAAGATTTAATTTACATTAGACTTTATAAATTTGCCCACACACATGAGTCCAAATTTAAAAATAGTTTTTAATAAATTTAAACACCCAATTCAAAAATTAGGCTCAACCTTTATTATAAATCTAGTCTAGTATTATAATACTAGACTTTAGTCAATTCTTTGATTTATTAAACCCAAATAAATATCAATACTTGGCCGATAATATTGACCCATATCAAAAGCCCAAGAATATATATATATTCTTACAGCACCATGCTTATTAGTCATATATATAGATCGAAGATTTTTTAACACTCTAGTTTTAGAAATCGTCTCCACAATAGTATGGAGTTGATTGTATAGCAGTGAGTTATTTACGAGTCATGTCTCTCGAGAATAGATGTTATCGACGATCGGTGTTTTTACTTAATCTCTTGTTAATCTCAATTAAACTAATTTAATCTAAGAAAGCAATAGTCATCTATTTAGGTTGAATTTTTAATGCTAAAGCTTGAATTGAAATAAAAACTTGAAATTACTAACTAATGCAAAAGTTAATGAACATTAAAAGCTTGTTTGAAAATGACTAATTTTAATGAAACTAATTAAACCATAACTATAGCCTTAAGTTGTATTTCAGATGAAGTACGAGCGACAGCTGGAGGAGACACGTGTGTCTTCCCAGGATGTGGGTAGCGAGGTTGACCCTGACCGGGTTTTCTTCGACGTCGTCGGGTCGAGCAAGGGATGACACTACAGCATCGGCTCGTACGGGAAGGTGGTTGCTGCTGCAAGGGTTTTTTCATACGCAACTCTTCGTCCTCCTCCTCCCAGCAGCATATAACCCACGTGAGACAGCTCGAGGCGCAGCTCCATGCACAGAGGGAGGAGTTGGAGGCCATGAGGGCGGAGCTTCAGGCGATCGAGCAGCGATACACCGAGTCTGAGAGACAATGTGAGGAGCAACGCCGACAGCAGGAGAAATTTCAGGCGCAGGTAAACGCACAGATGGCCAAGATGTATGCTCGTTTCTCGCAGTACCCCCCGCCGCAGCACCCCCCGTCATAGGACAGTTTCATATGCCTTATAAAACTTTGTTACTAAACACTTTGTCGAACTCATGTAATAATCGTAAATTTCCAAATATTTTCATAATAATTGATTTATTTATTTGTCTGTTCATTATTGATTTTTCTTCAATTTTTTAGGGAATTTTAATAAATAAACAAGAAATAAAATTAATATGTAAAAAATATTTTTAAAAAATGAAATTCTGAGGGGAAATACCCTCGGAAATCCCTTGGAAAATCTAAAAACAAAGGGCAAAACCGAGGGTATATACCCCTTGATTATTCCGAGGGTAGATCCAGCCCTCGATTTTCTGAGGGCATTGTGCCCTCGATTTTTTCGAGGGTAGTTTGCCCCTCGGTTTTTTCGAGGGTAGTGCCCCTTGGTTTGCCCTCAGGTTTTTCGAGGGTAGTTTGCCCTCAGTTTTTCCGAGGGCAATCTACCCTCGATCTTTCCGAGGGCAGGGCCCCTCGGTTTTTTTAGGGTCGTAGGGGGGAATTAATCGAGGGGATTGACCCTCAGAATTCCCTCGGTAAAATTTTCCTCGGAAAAATTTATGTTGAGGAATTTATTCTTGGCAATAATTCCTATTTTGTTATTTGCCTTTCTTGGGCACAAAATAAGTTAGGAAACTAGATATAGGTCAATATTATGTTTCCTAGTTTATGCACAAGACTTTAATTATTCCTAGATTGTGTTTAGGATTTGTTTTTAGGATTTTACCAAGTTTAGGATTCTTAGTTGTCTATTTAAGACATAAGTAATCCTACACTTGTTTTATGGTTTTTCGATAGAGTCTTTACGCACGGGATTTCTAGAGCACATAAGACGCAAGAAGACGCACAAGAAAGGCAGAAGAACACGAAGAAGAAAACTACTTGGAGCCAACGTTCGTGAGTTACAAGATCTTGGAAGTTGCGTGACCAACCGAAGAGATCTTGCCATTCCGGCATCAAGTATTTAGTATCAAGTTTCTTGATATTTAGTTTTAGTATATTACTTTATATTGTGTATTGAACGAGAAGTGAAAGTAATATAGTTTTCGGGTTTGTACACCCAAGTTCACAAGTATTTACTTGTGAACTGAATTTGTTTAATCGTGTTCTCTATTTTAAATTTCCGCTACATAACTTTTCGTTATTCTAGTCGATGTTGTTAACTAGTGTTGTTAGCATTGATTAAAAACATCGTAAATCTGATCCTTATTTTTAAAACCATAGACCTTCTGATTTAACAATTGGCATCTAGAGCGGGTTACTTAACCTTTTAAGCATTGATCCTTATTTTTTAGGTGCTATGGATGCTCAAGGCAACCCGAGGCCTTTAATCCTTAATGGTGAGAATTATTCTCTCTGGAAACAGAGGATGAGGTGGCACTTGAAGAGCATGGATGAACGTGTTTGGAAGACCGTCCTTGTTGGATGGGAAAATCCACGCGTCACGGATGGCGAGGGCGACGCCATTCCCAAGAAAGAGGAAGATTGGACTGCTGACGAAGCAGCTGCTGGAAATTGGAACTCTAAATGCATCAACGCCTTGTGTGGCTATGTAGATGCAAGCTACTATCGTATCATCAAGAACTGCGAGTCGGCAAATGATGCATGGGACGCACTCCAAAGGGTGTCTGAAGGAACAGCAAGCGTGAAGAAATCCAGACTAAGAATGCTCTTGTCCACATTTGAGGCTATGAGAATGAATGAAAAAGAATCTATCATGGATTATTCTGTAAGATTGACGGAAATAACAGAGGAGTGCAAAGAGTTGGGTGAACCCATAACAAATTCCCGTCTTGTAGGAAAATTGCTAAGATCCATTACAAAGAATTTTAGCATGAAGGTGGTGGAAATAGAAGAATCCAAGGATGTTGATAACATCGATTTCAACACCTTAGTTGGAAACCTCAAGCAATACGAGATGGAACACGTCACCTCTAGCTCGAAAGAGAAGAATGTTGCTTATTCTTCTGATTTAAATAAAGTTGGGGATGAAGATGACGAGGAATTCGATTTTGATGGGATTATTAAAAGGATGGAGTCGACAACTCTCGAAGAAGATGAACTAGCCCTTATTACTCAACGCTTCAACAAATTCTTGAAGAAGAAGAACAACTCTGGAAGCTCAAGTACAAGGAACAGGAATCAATCATCCACTCCAAAGTTTACTGGACGAACTCTTCCACAATCTCAGTCCTCAAATTCAATTTCCAATGTGTCAAGCTCTTCAAAACAACTCAGCGAGATACAATGTCACGAATGCAAAGGTTAGGGACATTACAAGAATGAGTGTCCCAACTTTCTTAGAAAGAAAAGTATGATCGCTACTGACTTTACTGAAGACTTCAATGATTCCGAGTCACTTGATCCAGTCCCAGCATTATTCTCCCATGTTGTTTGGGACGACGATATCCA
The DNA here is from genome assembly GCA_014905375.1 of Phtheirospermum japonicum. Lineage (NCBI taxonomy): Eukaryota > Viridiplantae > Streptophyta > Magnoliopsida > Lamiales > Orobanchaceae > Phtheirospermum > Phtheirospermum japonicum. The sequence goes on along the minus strand of BMAC01000125.1, from coordinate 1,822,081 downwards.
TGTTGGTTTGCTTGCAGATAACATCGTGTGTCTGAATGCTGAAACCACTGACTATTATGAGGAATACGAGCAGCTGAGTGAAGATCACAAAAAATTGTATGTCAGTTGGAGCAAACAGGTACTCAAAGCAAAAGATCTCGCAAAAGAAGTAGAGAAGCTAACCAAGGAAAAGGAGGATCAGCTCGAAATTATTGTTCGGTTGGAATCATCTCTCACCAAGAAGTATGTTGAGCTTGAAAAGATGAAGAACGAACTGACCACTGTTCGAGGAACAATTTCAAATCTAAACAAAGGTAAGGCAAAGCTTGATGAAATTTTGCAGGTTAGCTTCCCAGAGTCCTCTAAGCATGGATTAGGTTACAAGCCAAGTCAACCCACGCAAGTGTCGAGTCAAGAACAAAAATCTTCCAAACGCCACAAGAAAAGTAGGAGACAATTCGTGTGTCATCATTGTGGAGAACCAGGCCACATTCGGCCCTTTTGTTGGAAGATCATTGGGGGAAAGAAGACACTTTCAGAGAACAAATATGCCTGTCAAGTCCAATGTTGGTAACCGCGCTACCAACATCAATACCAACATCAGATACAAACAAGTGTGGGTCAAGAAAAACAGCGTCAAGTGCAATATGATCCATACCTCTTTGAAGTCTCTAGTCCCTGGAGCCTGGTATTTTGATAGTGGATTCTCGAAGCATATGACAGGCTCAGAAGAATTGCTCTCCAACATTGTCAGATTTAAGGGTGGAAAAGTGAAGTATGGAGGAGGCGCAAATGGCTAAATTGTTGTCCAAGGGACTCTCCATGTTCCTGGTGTTGTAACATTTGAAAATGTGCTGCTAGTAGAAGGACTTACAGCAAATTTGATCAGCATAAGTCAATTTTGCGACGGAGGGTTCAGCGTTAAATTCAACCGTGAAAAATGTGAAGTTTATGAGGAAAATGGATCATGTATCCTCACTGGGAAAAGAATTTCAGATAATTGCTACCAAATTCACAGTGATGCTTTTTGCAGGTTGTCCCAATTTAGTGATGCAAAAATATGGCATCAAAAGCTTGGACATGTAAATTACAAGATGATGGATAGGTTGGCCAAGGAAGAAGCTGTGACTGGACTGCCCAAGCTCAACACCAAGATCATTCCGGTGTGCGAGGCATGCCAAAAGYGGAAACAGGTAAGGGTGCCACATCCAGTCCAACAAAGTCTCACTACATCATCTTMCTTTGAACTGCTTCACATGGATCTCATGGGACCACTAGAAGTTGAGAGCCTTGGTGGTAAGAGGTATGTTTTCGTAATTGTTGATGATTTTTCTAGGTTTACTTGGGTAGAATTTTTGAAAGAAAAATCTGAAACTTGTGAGGCTTT
>BMAC01000125.1:1757906-1803108 GCA_014905375.1 Phtheirospermum japonicum | reverse complement strand
TTGTATAATTTAATTAAATAAAGTGATCAATTTATTTTTGAGAAAACGTGACGAATTTGATATGTTGGATTCGAAATGAAAAAAAAATAACAAAAAAAAAAATACAAAATGAAAATCAAAATAATATATATAGTATATATATATATATATATATATATATGTATATAAGTATATATATAAATATTTAATTCTTATTATTTTAATATTAATTAGAGTATCTATTCTAATTATGTTAAGAAGATTCCTACTATATAATTAAAACAGGAAACTAATCCAAGGTGACTTTTTAATTAAAAAAAAAATAAATCATAATAATATTAAATAAGGTATCTATCATAATTATGTTAATAAAATTCCTACATAACTAAAAAAATAAAATAATCCTACGTGGAAAGAAACCAAATCATAATAATATTAAATAAGGTATCTATCATAATTATGTTAATAAAATTCCTACATAACTAAAAAAAGAAAATAATCCTACGTGGCATTCCACTCACATTGTTTTTTCTCTCCAGACCTCGACTTTAATATATACATATATATATATATATATATATATATATATATATTTCTTGTTTCTTTTTTCCATCAAACTTTAGAATCACCTTTTTCTAGTGATTGGCTGATTGCAAACACGACCTACGTATGTTTGAGATGGCATGAATGGCTAGGAGATCACTCCTTGTTTTTACAAACATGCCTCTAGATTGTATAATGTATGCAAAGGACAAACTCGAAGAATATTGACCAAAGTAATTACTACAAGGTACGTAGCAAAACTTATTACAGAACGGGTACTCTTTGGTTCTTATTACATGTGGCACTACACAATCCAAAGGGAAATAGAGGTACCCCATGCACCATTCCTTGAGTGTGATTAAATCTGTTAGCATGTTTCTTAATTCTTATCTCAAGAAGATACAAAACTACAAACATATATACTTATATGCCAATATTCTCTAATTAACATTTAAACTAACCATTAGTTCCCATTTGCTTCACAATTCACGTCATTCCGAGATCTGCATGCATCAGAAAGTCACCTAAACATAACATTCACATGGACACACGTATCGCACGAGTCGTTTTCTATCTCTTGCGCTTCGACTTTAGAGATGTAGCCGACTGAGAATTGCTGTGCCAGTTCCTCTTCCTTTGATTGATGAACCAATTGTTTATTTGCTTCAACTGCAAACCCGTCTGCTCTACCAGCTTCGCCTTATCGTCTTCCTGCACGTACACAAGAACAAGGGTTTATTAATTATTATGATTTCTAGCCTTACATGTGTGGAATAATTACAAGAACTCGTACCACGCATGAGTTTTATTATCCTGATTACAATTACTCATCAATATCTTTGAAAATTACATATTATCCCTCTCAATAGGTGCACTTTTGAAAGATATAACTAAATTTTTATTTTTATATAATGAGGCTGAATTAACTTATCTTTGAAATTAATTTTCACTATTTACTGAATAATATGATCGATGTGCAATGATTCACAACTAATCATGCAGTGAGAATTATTTATTTGTTATAGGATAAATAATATTTACATTTTATTGTATTATTTAGTGTAAAATTATTCCCGGAAAGTGACTTGTGTTATATTATTATATTGTAGTGAGTAGTATTTAATTATTTAAAAGTAATGATAATAGGATAAAAGAGAAGAATATTTAAATATGATAATACGAGAGGTATTAAAAGGTGTTGGTTAAGTATTGAAAATTTAAATTCTAAAATAACAGGGCTTAGAGATTCTAAGAATGTGGGGTCCACTCGACTTACAGTTGGATAAGGCCACTTAGAGTGTTGCTGCCACCAGTTTTTCAGAACGGTGGTTGTGTCGCCGGGTAATTTTCCCGCTCTTCTTTTCCTTAATATTTCCTCTCTCACGTCTTCAATTCTCGACTTAAATCCCTGTGAATTAAAGGAATAAATTAATATGATTAAACTCAAGAGTCTTGAAAAATGTTTGCTCTTTGTTTATCTCTATATATGTGTTGAGCATCGGAAACGAGAAAAGTGGAACCTGTTTGAGCTCAATCTTGAGCTCTTGCCTCACTCTCTCCATTAAGGACCTCTCGGACTCAGTCGGAAGCAATGGGCCGAAGCCCATGAGGTCTTGCCCATCACCAGCTCCGGATTGATCCAACGAGAAATCCATTTGTAGCTGATCATCCTCCTCATCATCTGACATTGTGGCCCCACTTCCTTCGCCCAGTGTTGCCCCTGATTACGGAATATGAAACGGATTTAATTATATTATTTATCTTTCTAACAATATATGGTCATTTATTAATTTCAATAACAAAGTGAAAAGTACTTGAACTTGTCTTGGATAACATGAATTTACATACCATTTCCTTTTCTTAATCACTACTATGTGATATTTGTCTCACCAAAACGAGATTATCAATAAATTCTTATATGTCTTGCTCAGAGTGATCAATATATGTGACGGTTAATACTACATATATAAATGCTAGTTGTGTATAAGTAATAAATCATTTCTTATACTAAGCATACACCATGATTTTTTTCCCCTATTTTCACCATTATTTCATCTAGTGTCTCAATTTATTAATCACAAAAAACACACACATATATACGCACGCGTGTGGAATAAGAGATTATTAGAACTGCTTTTCTTGGTACTTAAGATTTTTAAATCGAAGTTTGTCTCAAACATCAACTTAACCCATAAAGCAAGTAATCATAATAGAGAAGTGTATAAAATAGCAAGCAACGTCAAATAATTATTATATTTATTAATGTAATTAAGTTTACTACCTTGTACTGCAAATTTCGCAATAATTGTGGCTTTGTTATTGAATTTCCGCCATTCACCCAACCCAACCCAACTAAAACTCTCCTAACTACATGAAACTACTCCTTGATGGACCCCACACCACCCACCTCTTGTTGTACGGTCACACTATCTTACAAACTCCCCCTATAATCGCTTTCTAATCCTCCTCCCTACCAAACGAATTAACCCTTCCATTAAAATCATTTATTTTAACTAAAATAACACTAAACTATATTAGATATTTAATTTGTTTAGTCATGCCCCATCTCTAAATTCACCCGACAATAATATCAATTACATGTTCAAAGATAAACTTAATTAATAAATTTATTGTTTTAATGTTAATAATATTTTGACCCGAAAATAATTATGTTTAAAAATATTTTAAAAAAAAGATCTCCTGGTGAGATGTGTATCAATTAATGGAAAGTCTTGTTAGCTTCTCGATTATTAATTAATTGAATAATATATAGTATTACCAATAAATAACATTATCATGTGTAAGTTTCTTTTCTTGCACTCTTAATATTTTGTTGTACTATTGCAGTTGATCAGACAAATACAAGGAGGACAATATCCATAAGATTATGCACCAGTTTGAAGAATTCACCATATATATATATACCTGTAAATAATAAACATATAATATAATATATAATATTGGTACGTACCAGTGAGAGATTGTAAGTTGTGCTCAATTTCACGGCAGGCCATGACAGCTTCAACAGCATGGACTCTGACATGTTGCTGCAGCTGCTCTCTAAATGAACACAATACTAACAAGTACTGTGTCTGTTCATACATAAATCCCGATTTCCAAACAATTAAGAGCATTAATAAATAAACCCAAATAATATCACAAATTATTAAAGAAACCCATGATTAAAATCCTAAATATAATAGTGTCGTTTTTCGCTATAAAATCCGTTTTTCTAGTTTATTCTAATTAAAATAAAATAAAAAAAAAGTACCAAGAAATTGTCAAGGTCTTGAGTTTGATGTGGAGAAAGTGAGTGAGACGCATTCTGAGCATAAGAGCGCGAGATATGGTGAGAGTGTGAGAGCTGGGCATCAATAAGGGGCAACTGATCAATAGGCGTGGCCACACGTAGGCACGCCACGTGTGCAGACAGCAGCTGCTCGTAGAGGGGATGAGTGACGATCTCCGCCTTCAGCTGGTGGTTCAGCTCGCCGGGAACCGCCATGGACACATCGTTTATTCCTCCAGCTGGCCCCATCATGCTCATCCCTTGTTCCTGCATATCTGTTTTTTTCTTTTTTTAATTTTAATTGTACAGTTATTTATCACAAGTTCATATCAAGAAAAGGGACTTATTCATCAAAGCAAGAGGAGAAAACCAAAACAAAAGATATGGTTTTTTTTTCTTTTTAAATTAAAAGGTGAGGCTGAAGGTCTTGAAGTGATGAGGTGAGGACCACTTAAAAAAAAGAAAGAAAAGGGTTTCGTGTTTACACAAATAAAGTCTCTGCTGATGTGAAATATATTCACTGATTTCTTCAGACTTTTGTTTTCAGATGTTACACAATTATTTGTCTATATATATGTGTGTGTGTGTGAGGAAAAAGAGATAGAGTGATAATTTAAAATAAAATAAAATAAAGAAGACAGTTTTGTTGATATTGACTGAAGAGAGAGAAAGAGGGATTAAGCTTATATTGGGATCAGAGACGCAAAAACTTTTTGTACCTACTCCGCAGCAGATATATATGCAGACAGTTTACACAATCACAGCAAAAGATCAAAGAGATATGCAATTGCTGCAGATTATAATAAAATGTACAGAGGGAAGGGTAAAATTAATCATTTATAAAGTTAATTGGAGCGAAATACATTAATGAAGTGGGAGGGTAAGAAAGGGTCGTAGAATCATTGCCAAAAGAGGAGGGCAGAGAAAAGAGGGTAAGAGAGAGAGAGACAGGTCTAGTAAAGATATATCATTGATAAAGATGCATCAATGCCCCCAAATTTCAAAATTAACTTTTTTTTTTCTTACGTGAGATGAACCAAAATTAACATTGAATGTGTTTTTGAACTGAGGGTTCAATATCTACTTGGCCAAATAATATAAACATTTGTTATCTATATATTTGTTCTGTTTTATATGATTTTATTATCGATGAAAAGTTATGATTTACCAACTACAATTCTCCTAATCGGTGTAGACCATATAAAAACTAATATTTTTAGTGGGATCCCAACTTGGAGTTACCTTAATTTTACCATTTGAGACAATTTGTTCAATTATTGGAGAAGGTGTTTAGACCTCAAATTATCAACTTACCCTATCTAGGGTAGGATTAGGGTATATTGATTGCATAATTATAAAGTACACATCTATTGATAAGGACCTTTCGATTGCTGATTTAGATTAGCACTGAAGTCATTTTTTAAAGGAAATATTCTAAAGTAGTATCATCTGTTCAACTATCACTTGTTCATACATTCTCCAATTTAGACCAAGAATATCTTTATGTACATAAGCAATTATTTAATCATTGTGATTAATCGACATTTTTCTTTAGTTTTTTTTTTTGGGTTGGGTTGGGGGTGAGGAATTGAAGTACTTCTTGGGATACGATAATCTCAAAGTTTCGTCTCTACTTATTTTGGTAGCGTTGGAGTATATATATCTTGAAATGCACGATACATGTATACTATACATTCTTAAATATATGTTTGGTTGTTGGTTATATATGACGTGCATCTATATATAAATGCTGAAATATCCCATCAATATAAGATACATTAATTAATTCACCTTTTTCATGTTTGGTTGATCCCTCCCCGTCCAAGATTGAATACATTCGATACTCATAATTAATTAGGACAATTTTATCTATAAAAGTGTGGCCAAAACTTACTTACATTAGCTCGTACATTACAAAATGTTACAAACTTAAGTTTAAGGGTACTCAGAAGCCACAAATCATTCTAACAGGGGGGTTAAGGCCGGGTAAGAAAGGAAAGGGTGGCCACTATTTTTTTTTAGTGGTCAGACGCATCTATACATAACCTGACCGTAAGTAAATAATTTTTAACCAGGATGACAATGAGGTCGGATGGGTAATCCACATCCTCATTTAAAGTGGGATAATTCACATCCCCGCGAGCGGAGGCGGACGGATCCCCATTTTAACCGGGTATTTTATCGTCTCTATTATTAACCATAAGATTTTGATCAAATTCAATATAGGTCATCAATTTTTGTTTATATTTAAAAGTTTTAAAACCATACAAGTGAATTATACAGGACAGTACAATATTTTCAATTTAATATATATTTAATTATATAACTCTAAATATACTCTTAGTCATTTAATTAAAATTAAAAAATAAAATAAAATATACAAAATTAGTTTTTATATTAATTTGTTTTATATAATTTGAGTAGCAGCAGCAGCAACAACAACAACAACAACAACAATAATATAGTGGCACGACCACCACCATCTGCCTTACCACCACAACCGATTGACCGAAAAGTTTTCCGATTACCAGAATCTAACTTCATTTTTTTTATTTTTTTTTAATTGCCCTGCTGCCTCCGTCGCCTGGCAGCCTGACACCATTGTTGCCACTGTAATCTGGTAGCCTACCGTCACCTCACCAACCGAAAAATATTCGACCACCGGAAAATAAATTCAACCTTTTTTTTTTAATTTCCCGGTAGCCGGAAAAGATTCTGACTTTTTTTAATTAGGTATAAAGGGTGCCAGACAGCTTGTCGTCCCCTGAATCGAACTTTTTACACTTAAATTTTTTTACAGAAAATTTCATCTGCAAGAGAACAGAGCAATTAAAAGTGGAAAGCTTGACTCAAGTCGAATCTCTCGAGTAAAACTAATCGGGAGTAAACTTTTGTATTTGATTCACGAATTAGAAAACAATGAAAAAACTACACTAAACACGCTATAAAATTATAGTTTTTAAAGTTCTAATACCTAAGATGGTGATTTAAATAATGAGAAATAAAATCAAGAACTTTGAAAAGATTAATAAAACAGGGGTCGAGGGCGCTAGACTCGTCTCCACGATCAATTGGCATTTGATCGAATACTTAATCTACAAGTTAGGGGTGTCAATCCCGAATTGTAAATTAAACACCCAACAATGTCAATTGATAGTTTTAAACTCATCTAAACACTATACCCATAAATTCTAACCAACAATCAACAAGAAATACAGTAACACAAACTTAGCATGAACATGATTAAAGAGGAAAAGATCTTGAAAGAAAACAGTAATGGAAAATGAGCTTTTAAGAACAACAAATATTTTCATATAAACTTTTAGTATCCTATAACATAAAACAATGAGAAATTCCCAAAAAACCAATGATTTAAATAAGAACATCACTGATGCAACCAAAAAGACTGCCAATTCAAGAATATGGAGTAGTGAACCTGAAATACGAAGTCAGCGACCTAAATAGCTTCGAATAACGCCACAGAAACCTGATTTATCTCCAAGAGCCTCCTAAAGATCTGATCGATCCTGCAAGTTAAAATCTAAGCCAATGCGGTGGACGGACCCGGCGTAAGCCCTCCGATGCTTAAGTTAGCGAGAGATTCGAGAGTTCAAAATACGTAAGATCAAATAAACTTAGAATAAAAGAATGAGGCCTGAGTCCTCTTTATATAGATAAGATAAGTGTTCCCCAAGTTAGGGTTCCCCTCTCCTACTATAATATCATAAATATAACAACCGACTTAGAATTAGGATTTCTCCTGTATGCTAAGTTCTCATAAATAATAGATCTCTCGCTAAATTATCAGAATAAGCCTGGGCCTGTGATTCTTTCTATAATATAGTCCGCCAGGACCCCACAAAATAACCCATATTAGCCTGTTAAAGCCCAAAACCATAAAGTCCAACACTCAATGCTAACCTGCCACTTGGCATCGAGATGGTATAATGACACCCATACCATAAGAGCCCGCTACCCTGTACAAGAGCTAACTACTCTCATACTTCAGGTCGCGGCTCCTTATAACAACTCACCCAGCACTCAGAAAGAATGCTCCTTCCGAGAAATGAGGTCGCTTACCCAAATTACCATAAATACCTTCATATAGCCGACGTGAACATTTGATATCGTATCAGCTATTCCCCCGTATTCTAGTTGATTGAGGTTCGAGATCAGGTAGAATATATAAGAAGTAAAGGATACGTCGGCTGAAAACCCTACACCCTTTCATTAGCTCGCTACGACCTCACACCATAGTTCATAATACCCCAGCTCTCAATACCGAGTTGTTACAATGTCACTTATTTTAAAAGATCTTGACAACCCACATAAGAACTCACCACTCTTATACGAGAGGTCGCTACCCTCAAACCATCTCGCCTATCACCCATAAGGATTGCACCTTCCAGAAGAAGAGGTCGCTCATAAATCCCCTTCAAGACGTATGTTTACCAATCTGGACATTAATAAACTCATTCCCATAAGAACCATCCATTGCCAACCTAAAGTTATAACCTCAGCACAAATAACAACCGGAATGTAATCATGCGTCTTTAAGAAGTCAAAAACACGCCACCCCTAGCCATCACATCCTTATTAAGATCATTAAATGCATTCTGGCACTATGTCGGGCATGTGTCCCTTCCCCGTATCCTCGTAATATATTTAATCTCGCGGGCCCAAAAATGAAAGGTCCAGAATAAAAACCCTACCAACTTCCCGCCTTTCAAAACCCTTTCTGTCCTCTCAGCTTTTCACGCCGCCCAACACATAATATACCCTTTCAGACTCATTTATTTTCATCATAAACACAAGCAAAAACACCATCTCTCTTCTACAAAAACTCCCTCTCGCGAAATTCTGCAAAATCCAGAGTGCATCAGCATTCATCTTCAAAATCATCAACCGGAATAATGAGTAAGTCCCTCTAATCCTTCACCATGATGATAATTACTTTAATTTGTTCTGAAAATTATTGCATATGCTGAATGTATTTTTGTGTTTCCCCCTCCCCATTAATTGATTTGTGATGAACACAGTGCCTTCAAATTCTGATCCTCGAAAACTTATCCCCTCAAATCCACACACATCCTCTGACACTGAACCCATCGAAACCCCCTAACCATTAAGAGAAGATGAAAAAACCCTCCTTCGCCCCGACCTGGTTTATATGACGAACCAGAGGGTGATGTTAGTTGGGCCGAACTCGAGGCCCAAACTAGGGCATATACTGAGGCTAGAGCCTTAATTGAGAATATAATAGAGGACCCCTCTTCACCCCGTCCCGATATTGAAAACATCCCATAGGGCATTCCCATAATTGAACCTGATATGCCCTCAACCCTCCATCTGAACAATTCCTCGAAAATCCAGTGACTGTGATACCCCCTTCTGCCGCTGCTGACCTGCTTCCTTTACCTCAAACCACCAGGGTAGTCGAAGAAAACTACTGGTTACTTCCAAATCGGGAAAAACTTGAAGAGTTTAAGCAAGTACTTAACCTTCCCAACACTGCCACACTGGTCACTCCGAATATCCTTCAGACCGACCCAAACCATCCTCCACCTGACCACATCGTATTCTTCGACGAGCTCCTCAAAGCAAGTTTTAGGTTCCCTACCCACTGGTTTTTCATTTACACTGCAAATAAGTTTAAAGTTCCTCCCCTCCAGATGACTCCAAACTCAATAAGATTCATAGCTGGATATGTAATTTATGTACATATTACCATGTCCAGCCCGATCCGGGATTTTTTCATTTTTGTTTTCGAGCAAAATACCAAAAGAACTCCTTTTATCTTTCTGCCCGCCTCGAAAAACCACGCTTCTTGGTGAATCCATCATCAAAAGTGCCCAATTGGCGGCAAAATTTCATTCTTATTCACAACACCAAAACCTGGCCCTTCAATACCGATTTGCAATACCACACCCCAAAACAAGACAATCCCCCTACCTCAAAAACACGTCCAATGCTCTTCAAAACATACTCTGATCAGCTCGCTGAATGGAGTAAGCGACCTTTCGATGTGGTTCAACTTACCAGGTGGGAGAGGCTATTTTCATATGTAGGCCTTGATTCGTGACCTAATGACCACCCTTTAACCAGATCTAAATTCGGTAGGTCCCTTGGTTGTAAATTCCCTTTTCCTTTATATCCATGATAAACTCATTTAATTTATCCGTGTTTCTTTTGCAGATGCCCTCATCAGTACCTGTCTCTCATCGAGCTCAGAAGGTGCTACTGTTCAAGCTGATCCAAGCCCAGCGATGACATTAGCACCGCGAGCTCCCACTATTGATGTGGATGAGGAATTGGATCGCTCCATAGCCACGAAGGATGGGCAAGCAATACCCAGCGACCTCGAAGATCGGAGGCCCCTTCAAAATGTCGTGATCAAAGAAAAGAGCAAAAGATCAGCTCAAGAGCAGCCACCTTCATAGTCCGGATCTCCAACTAAAAAACACCGACGTCTCCGCAAGACCTATGCCCCCGCATCGAGCTCCCTAGCTTTGGAGAAGAATCTAGCACAATGCGCCACTGCTGACCAATTCAATCTCTGCTGACCGCTCAGGTGAATTTATACTTTCGAGAACATATATTTCGAATGTATTATTGTGCCACATACTTAACATATCTTATTTTCCTTTTTGCCACATAGCTTGAACCCCTAGTGGATGCTCTGTCGAACCACTTTCAGACGGCCTCTGCTGATGGCGAGCTGCAAAAAACCTACGACAAGCTAACCGCCCAGGCAGAAAGGCAAACACAATATCTATCTCTCACCCAAGGAGAGCTAGACGAGGATCGTCGCCAACTGGAAGCTCGGGAAGAGGAACTGAACGTCTCCAAAAGTCAAGTAGAGACGCTGAAGGATGAAATCACTCAACTAGGAGGTCGTTTGATGGAGCTGGAGGGCCAGTTGCAAAAGAAATGCAAGCATATGGAGGAAGCCATTCGCACGACTCGCGAACAAGGGGTAGCCAAAGGGGAAGCCAAAGGTCGCCGCACATTTTTGAGGAGCGAAATGGAGAAGCGATTCATGAGTGCGTACAGGGATGATTTGATGGCAGCCTACAAGAACACAACCCTTTGCCTGGGTAAGATGGCAAGAGGAGGCCGAGAATGGGTCTGTCATGCCGTAGAGTGGATCAAATCCCAGGTCACTCCAGCAACCAATATCCTTTTTAATCCAGACGTAGAGAGCATCATCAACGATCTTCATCCTTTCACCTTTTGGAAAGGCGACATAAATCAACCCCCGACAGCCAAATGGTGGACATCCTGCAAGAGCAGAGCAATTTTGAAAGCTGGCCTTGTCAGTGAGTTAGAAGCTCCACTTGACGACTTGGTGCCCATGTAATCCCAAACATTTATTTTCCTTTGTGCTTTCTTAAGTAATCATGTATGAACAATCTTACTTTATTGTCGAATTTTAACATGCATCACCAGCCATTACTAATCACTCAAAAAACACAAACAATCCATATCTCAATGATTAACATAGATTTGTCCTTATTTTTATTAGCTTTTTAGTTTTTTTTCTATTTATTTTTGGTATAAGTTGGATGATTTAAGATTAATTCTGTATTTTTATATTATCGGCTTACTTTACCGTATTTTGATCATAATTGATGAGAATAGGTGATTATTCATTATTTTTCTCCTTATAGCTAAGTAACCGGAAGAGTTCGGCGCGCAAATAGATGAAGTTCGATGTTCAAAAGTGGAGAACGAGCTTTCCGGTGAACGAGTAGCAGAAAGATCGAGGAAAATGAGACGTACTCTCAATTGCATCGGTCGATGCAAGCATCGACACTACGTCGACACGGATCCTGCATGCGACGGTCGACACTCTATCGACGCCAAGCTGATGCAACTCTCTGAAGCGTCGATCCAAGTGTGCGCCTGTCGATGCCAAGTCGACGCAACTTGCTGTTGCGTCGATCCAAGACCCCATCAGTCGACTCCCCCGCCCAGTCGATGCAAGCATACAGGCAGCATCGACGCTGAGCTCCTGCACGCGTCGGTCGATGCGACGTCGACGTAGCTGCCCAGAATGTGTTTTGAGGGTTTCTTGTGCGCCAAGACATGCTATATCTGTAAATACCCTTCATATTTCGGATCTTTAAGAGAGACACGACTACCTAAGAGCAGAGACGACTTCCTAGGGTTAGCCAGCACAGAAACAACGCATTTTCACACTCCGTTACGAAGTTGGAGATCGAGATTGAAGATTCAAGTTCGTACGATTCAAGATTTACTTCAATTCGAGATTTTCGCCTCAACTCCGAAATAGCTGGAGATTTTTACCGCTTTCAGTAGTTACAATAAGTTTTCTAAACTCTTAGTTAATTTCGTAGTTAATTTCCTAGTTAACTTTGTAGTTAAATTCTTAGTTAATTCTAGAACTAGTTTAATTAGTTTAATTCTTTCATGCTTGGATATTGGATATTGGATTAATTTAGTTTATTTATGCGAATTAGTTCATGCTTTATACTCCTGTCTTAAATTCTTATGATACAATTGCTTCGTGATAGTTTATTATATTCATGTTCTTAGATTCGTTAATTAAGTTTAAATCTTCGTTGCATTTTATTGGTAGTTTAATATTGCTCGTAGTTGATAATCTAGTTTTAAATAATTAGTTTAATTAGTCTTAGTTTTAATATTGCTTAGTTTATAATGATCAATTCAAAATCTTCAAAAAAAACCCAATGTACATGTATTTTATGATAGTTCGCGAATTGAGAAAAACATCTAGAGACCGAACAGTTGTCCTCGAGATAATCGACTTGAGTCAAACTCACCACCCTACAAGTTCCTCGTACTCTTGCGAGCAAACTTACGTGTTTTTAAATTAAATATCTTAAAAAGGGTGCACAAGAGTTTGGATCACTCAACCATGTAAGTCAATGACAGTAAACCTCAAAGACCAGAGTCCTTCCAATCCCCCAAATTATTGCAAACAGGGCAGAAACATCCTGCCACCAAGATTCTCATATCCAAACACTCATAAGTCGCGTAAAGCAATACATAACCCCGTCCAATTTACTTATCATGTAAATCAAACATGTTTATGAAAGAAAATATGTAAATCAAACATATCTCCTTTCCATCAAACATATCCAAGGGCACATATAAATCAAGCACAACAAGTTATTTACGACCTAATCAATTCACACAAGATCAAGTAAGATACTGAAATCCAAAAACCAAACATATTTCACGCAAACAAAAGCTAGAACAAAACATGTAAGTCAAACATGTATTCCCCAGGATATCCTCAAACATGTAAACCAAACATGCTCAAAGACATCTCAGAATATGTAAATCACACATTTTCAAAGAATAAGTAAGAACATGCAAGTTAAATATGTTCCTACGCATAATTAAAGCATATAAATTTGCACAAACCACAGTGATTGAGAAAAATATGTAAGTAGAACATATCTTTCCCAAAAGCGATCTCAAATATGTAAATCAAACATATTAAAGATCGTGAAAGAATATGTAAGTCAAACATGCTCTCCCACCAAACCATTTATCCTCATATCAATAGAACCATAAAACCATAAGAATACCATAAAGTGACCCAAAGTCTCCATTATTCATTATAAATAGGTGCCCGCCCATAAGGGTTCGAGAGAATCCATCACCGACCTATAAAAGCTTTGGACCATAATAAAAATAAATAATAATATGAAAGTACGAGCACGCTATCCAGAGATTTAGGCATAATACTTTTTCAAGTGACAGATATTCCAACTTCTAGGTAAAGCTTTCCCTTGAGCATTTTCAAGCACATATGCCCCCCTCGTAATACCTTGATAACTTTAAACGGCCCAATCCAATCTGGATCCAGCTTCCTGGTATTGTATATTGCATCAGCTCGCTTCCATAATAGATCTCCAACCTGAAAGTACCGACGTTTGACACGTTTATTAAAAGCTGCCTGAATTTGCTGCCTATATCGATCCACCCGCGCTACAGCCTTTTCCCGTATTTCTTCAATCATTTCAATAGCGCCTCTTGCTAATCGCTCATTTTGTTCCACATTAAAGGTCTATAATCATTGCGACCCCCCACTATTTCGGTTGGGATGACAACCTCCATACCATAGACCAGGCTGAAAGGTGACTCACCTGTAGAAGTATGAGGGGTTGTTCGATAAGCCCATAAAACTGATGCGAGCTCTTCATGCCAAAGTCCTCCCGCTTTTTACAGCCGTAGCTTAACTCCTTGGACAATAATGCGATTAGTAACCTCGACCTATCCATTAGCCTGGGGATGCGCCACAGAAGCGAATCGCTGCTTTATTCCCATCTCCTTACATCAATCTTGAATTTTATGCCCATTGAATTGGGTTCCATTGTCCGAGACTAACACCCGCAGGACACCATACCTGCAAAAAATATTTTTAAAAATAAAATCCATTATGTCCTGCTCGCTTATGCCCATCACCGCATCAGCTTCCACCCATTTCGTGAAATAATCTACCATGACCACCAAATGTTGTTTGTTGCCCGGTGTCTTTGGAAAAGGTCCCACGATATCAATAACCCAATGTGCAAAAGGACAAGGCGAGATATTCACCATCATATCTTCTGACGGCAAACAAATGACCAGTGCATGCATTTGACACTTCTTGCAAGTCCTAACTAGGTGGCTCGTCATACCCTTCATTCCTCGCCAAAAGAAACTGGCTTGCATTATTATCCCAATCAGCGCTCTGCCCTTCGCGTGATCACCGCAATAACCCTCATGTATTCCCCGCAATACTTCCGGCCCCTCTTACCAAAACGAGACCAAAACGAGACCTCTTATACAGGTCTTCATTCATTAAACAGAAGCGAAACGTTGTTTTAGCCTCCTTAGTAGATAATCGCGTTTCTCTTATCGTTGTCTTATCAAGAACCTCCCAAATTGGCGTTCGCCAATCATCCTTTATCTCAATTTCCATCATCTCCCTTCCTTTACCCACGCTACTGTGGCCCAATTCCATCAAGGTGATCTTTCTTGTATCATAAGTGCCCAGTGCTCCTACCATCCAAGCGAGCTGATCTACCCGAGTATTATCAGCCCGTGGTAAATGTTCCAGCTTAAACTCTTTGAATTGCACAACCTCCTGCCATAGCTTTTTTAAATATTCCAACATACGTTCTCCTTTGCTTCAAAAGATCCGTCAAACTAATGGGCTACCAGTTGGGAATCTGTATAAGCTTTAACCTTCCTTGCTCCCTGGTCGCTTGCCATTCTGATACCTTGCAATAATGCTTCATACTCAGCTTCGTTATTGGATACCTTGAACCCTAATTTGATCATGAAATCTAAATGTTCCCCCCTCCGGAATGGTCAACACAATACCTAGCCCAGCTCCTGATGCCATAGTTGATCCATCTATATGTAAAAGCCACCTCTTCTGCTCTCCTTCTGATTCGGAGGGACGCACCATATCTTGTAAAAAGTTTGTCAATATCTATGCTTTGATAGTTGTTCGAGGCTCATATACCACATCATAATCACTCAACTCTACAACCCACTTCACCAACCTTCCTGAAACATTTGGATTACTCAAAACTTTCTTGAGAGATAGGTTCATACGTACCTTCACCTTGTGGCTTAGAAAATAAGGCCACAACTTCCTTGCCGTATAGATCAACGCAAAACCCCCCTTTTTCCAGGTCGAAATAATTTAGCTCAGCACCCCTCAACATCCTGCTAATGTAATAAATAGGCTTTTGCACTCCTTCTTCCTCCCTAATGAGTACCGAACTTACCGCGGCCTCTCCAACAGATATGTACAACATCAAGTCTTCTCCTGGCATTGGCTTAGTTAATAGCGGTATTTCTGCTAAGTATTCTTTAAGCTTTTCAAAAGATTCCGCAACCTCCTTGGTCCACTCAAACTTGGATCCCTTTATAAGCGTTATGAAGAAAGACACACCTTTCTCTGCCGACCTGGAAATAAGACGATTAAGGCCTGCAATCCGACCTGTTAATACCTGAACTTTGCGTACCGTCCTAGGATGTGGCATCTCCAAAACAGCTCGCACCTTTTCAAGATTTACCTCAATACCTCTCTTAGTTACCATGTACCCAGAAACTTCCCAGATCGAACACCAAATGCGTACTTATTTGGATTGAGTTTCATCCCATATTGCCTAAGTATGGCAAAAGCTTTTCTTAGGTCCTCCACATGAGACTCCGCTTTCCTGCTCTTCACCAACATTTCATCAATATAAACTTCCGTGGTGGACCCCAACAAGTCCTTGAACATCTTGTCAACTAATCGTTGGTAGGTCGCACTTGCATTCTTCAAACCAAACGGCATAGACACAAAGCAATAAGTTCCTGTCGAGGTGACAAAACTCACCTTAGGTTGGTCCTCCTTTGCTAATGGTATTTGATGGTGTCCCTGTGAAGCATCTATCATGATCAATAGCTCGCATCGAGAGGTTGAGTCCACCAGTTGATCAATTCGTGGCAGCAAATAATGATCTTTCGGGCATGCTTTATTTAAGTCGCAAAAATCTACACACATCCTCCACTTCTGTCGTGGTTTAGGTACCATTACGATGTTGGACAAGTACTTTGGGAATTGGATTTCCCGAATATGACCTGCTTTTAATAATTCTTGCACCTCTTCCTCAATTACTTTATCCAACTCTGCCCCAAAATGTCTTCTTTTCTGTTTGACCGATCTCGCCTCTTGATCTGCATTCAAGTGATGTTGAGTGACCTCCGGGGACATCCCTACCAATTCTCCATACCCAAAGGTGAAGATGTCTTTGAATTCTCTTAGCAGCGTTATCAGCTCGTCCCTTATTACTTCTGTCATTTGGGTCCCTATCCTCGTAGTGTACTCTAGGCGACCTTCCTCCGGAAAAATCTCCATCAATTCTTCATGTAGGCGAACAGAATTCTCCTGTTCTGTTCTCTTATTAGAACTAAGCACTCCTTTCTGCAGATCTTCCCTCCTTTCTCGCTTATTATCACTCAAACCTTTTCTGACCGTCATTTGATAGCATGACCTGGCGACCTGTTGTTCGGACACAACCTCCCCTACTTTATCTCCCACATGATACTTTATACTCATATGATATGTAGAGGTTATCGCCTGGAATACATTAAGAGAAGGTTGCCTTAGTATTTCATTATATGCCGACCTCCCCTGAACGATTAAAAATTCCAAGTTCTTCTTTGCATGCAATTCGCCCTTACCCAATATTACTAAAAGTGTCAACTCGCCCTCCGTAATAACCTGTGCTCCATTGAAAGTGTATATGGGTGTGTTCAAAAGTCCCACCTTCGTCTCTAACTTCATTTGTTCTAGGCAATCTGAGTATATTATGTTAACAGAACTCCCATTGTCTACAAATATTCTTCCCGCCTCATATGCTGCTATTTCAGCTTCAATTGCCAGTGCGACATTGTGATCTACCTGTAGCCCGCGTCGTTCATCAGTACCAAAAGAGATGATAGGTCCTGCCTTTTGAGGTTGCCTACTTATGACAGCGACCTCCCATGGTCCAGGTCGATCCGATGTGCACATGTTAAGATTTGTATTTTGGGCATTTCGACCATGTATCGAGGCTTTTAGACATTGTCGCAAGGTGATCAGTGTTAATGGAACCTTTTTGGTTGGAAAGTACAAGCACACACTGTTGATGGCTGTTACAGTTGACGCCAACCAACAAGTCGTGCCACTAGCTTACGCATTTGTTGATTCAGAGAGTTACAGCTCGTGGCATTGGTTCCTTCACATGGTTGCAAAATATATTGTTCGCGACATAGAAGGGGTTTGTCTTATATCTGACCGGAATTCCGGACTACTCAGTGCTCTAGAACAAGTTCCGACATTCTCTTCTAAAATCTTTTGTTTGTGACATGTCTCTTCTAACTTCAATACGCATGCCAAATCTGTGAAATTGAAGGATATGTATTTCAAAGATGGAGCAGAACCCAGGGTTGCAGTCTTTCACAAAATAATGGAGCAGATTAAGGCGCTTGATTCGAATGCATTTGCGTACTTGGATGTCATTGATAAGAGCAAGTGGACACTGTCCTACGACGGCGGCAAATGGTGTGGCATCCTCACAACCAACATGTCCGAGTGCATCAATGGAGTGATGAAGCGTGCTAGATGGCTCCCAATAACTACCATCGTCCGAATCACATTTCTTCGAAGTGTTCAAAATTTCTATGATCGTTTGAAAGATGCGACAAGAGTCCATAACATGTAATAATTTTGGCCTGATAAGATATATAACCTATTCATAGAAATACAACAATTAGGGCCATCTTACCATATTACGGGCTTTAATTGAGCGGCACAAATGGACAAAGTCTCTGTGAAGGTCGGCAGAGGAGCTCGTAGTCGAGTCTTTCGAGTTTCCTTGTCGAGAGCAGAATGCTCATGTGGTAGATGGGTGAGCAACGGCATTCTGTACTCTCATGCAATAAAGGTGTGTACCGAATTTAGAGCGGATCCTGGTGTTTACGTCCTAGATTACTATAGCACTGCTGCGTACCTACGCACATACTCTGCTAGGGCATTTGGATCGTTGCCCAATGCGGAGGACTGGAATGAGGCAAGTTTTGAATTGGTTCATGATCCACACACGAGGAGGCAGCGAACCATTGGACGACTCAGGGGTAGTAGGATCCCCAACAAAATGGACCAACCCCAAGTACGCGCAAGACAAAAATACCGTGCACAAGATGTGGCTAGTTCCTCACAAGGCGCTGGACGTTCTGGTTCCAAGCATTGATGTTTAGATGCGTCGATGATGTTTCCATGAGTTCGATGTTGTAATTCGCTAGCACTTTCAGAAGTTGTAATTCGCATTGCTTTGAACATTAATAATTGTTGTTGTATGAAATCCCTAAGTAATTTTTGGGTTTGTTGTTGTATTTCTTTTATATTGTATGCACTTGGCTTGTTAAAAAATATATATTTATCTCATTTATATGGAACAACAACAACAACATGAATAATAATAATAATAACAACAAGAATAATAATAATAATAATAATAATAATAATAATAATAATAATAAATTTATTAAGTAATACTTCACTCTTGTATGAATTTATTAAGTCCTGCAACTTGTCGTCTAATATTTAATTCTCGTAATATTTCATTTTTTATTGTCTCTATGTATCTATCTTGCAGATGGCATCATCGCTCTTGCGCCGACATAGTTTACATAGATCGAGCACCGTTGTAGGTGGTCGTATAGATGGGGTTCTGACGGTGAAGCGTGCAGCTGGTTATATTTTCTGGGACGAGCGTAATGGTCTACATTCTCGAGTTATGTCGGTGCTACATTGCTGGGGTGTTTACGGGGTCGCATGTTGTGGGTGATTACGAAGCTTGACACCCATTTGATCACCGCACTAGTTGAGAGATGGCGCCGCGAGACGCATACGTTTCATCTGCCTGTGGGAGAGGCGATGATCACTCTCCAGGATGTGGTTGTTATTTGGGGACTTCCGATTGAAGGTGCCCCGATGATCGATGATGACGCGGAGTGGAGCAGGGAGGAATGGGCGGAGTATGTCAGGTACTACATAGTCCTGCAGGTGGATTATGAGGTGGGAATGAAAGGTGCGAGTCGTTTGAAACTCAAGACGTTGAGTGAGCACCTCAATAGAAGACGGTCAGATGATGACACGCCGCAGGACGAGGTCGTGCAGTACGCTCGTGGGATTGCACTTTTATTGTTAGGTTCGTTGTTGTTGCCAAGCACAATGAACAATTACGTTTCTGTAAGCTACCTACGTCATTTTGAGGATGATGACACGGCATCGAGTATTAGCTGGGGTAGTGTTGTGCTTGCACATTTATATCGTCAAATGTGTATGGTTGTGGAAGATGACAAGAAGACGATCAGTGGTCCATTGAATTTATTACAGATTTGGGCCTGGTCCCGAACTTCATCTGTCAGACCACATACCATGGTCAGTTCTCTCAATCTTCATCGGACCATTTACGATGCAGTCGAAGACGTCATGTTGCCCGTAGCGCCGTATAGTGTTAGGTTTAATTTTTAATTTCATATATTAGTAATCATTTTCATTTCAATAACCTTACATGAATGTTATCGCAGGTGGATTGCAGAGTATAGTTATACCCGGAGCTCTAGAAATACGCTACGAATATTTCGGGAGTCACTTGATCGGTTAAACCAGTCAGGGGTAGAGTAGTGAATAAATAATGCTTATATTGATAATATGGTGCAAACTGATGATGATTATTCAAATATGCAGTGGACATGGGAACCCTACGAGTTGGATGCACCGGAGGTACAAGTACTGAGGGAAAGATGTTTGACTCAAAACTGGCTAAGCCAGTGCCCACTGATCTGCTGGTCGATTGTTGAGTACCATTTTCCCAATCGGGTGACCCGACGTTTCTGCATACGTCTGAGTACACCAGCGAGCAATGATGTTGACGTGGAGGCATTGCACAATGTCTCCCGGGCACAGGAGCATCACGTTCAGTGGACTGTACGTCATCATACCTGGATCCAGGCACGGGAGGTACGATGGTCCACGAGGATAGAAGGCCCTCTAGTTCAGAGAGATGCGAATGAGAAGAGCGGATATCGGAGTTGGTATCAGCAGAATACACAACGTTTCATCACTCCTCTGGAGAGACATTTAGAGGGAGGATACCAGCCTTCGGACGTCGGCGTTTACGAGGCCATTGTAACAAATCTTATTCACTCTTTTCTCACTCAATGAATTTAATTATTTCTTAGTTTTAATGTTTGAATTTGTCACGTCCTCTAGTTTCTTATTTAATCAAATGTGTAATCTTTTATTTTTTCTTATTCAATAAAATTATTTCTTTAATGTTTATCTAAAATTGCTGATGACAATACTACACATGTATCAATAGGTTTTTCAGCTTTTCAGGTGACAAGACCTGACATTATTCCACACGTTTTTCAACTTTCTTTGTGACAAGACTACACCATAAGTATTATGTTTTCATCTTTAGTTGTGACAATGACAACACATTCAATACAACTGTCTTGTGAAATTGTAACTCATCTATAAATTTGGAATATTGGACTAAATTCTTTAAAAACAATTCACTCCCTCACATATTTGGTTTTCTCCATCATCTAAGTATTCTCATAACAAAAAGAAAAAATGAGTTCAAATCAGCCTAACAATGTACCATATTTTGATTTCGAAGAAGATTTCTTTTTCTACGATACGAATTCAACCGAATGGAACATCCATATGGATACTAAGCTTATTGACGATCTCCGTGAGAGTAAGCTCAATGGTGTCTTCGATCCCAGAAGAGAATTACGCAACAATATCACGTGGATCTTGTTGGACCAAAATCAATGGTGCGTTCGGGATAGACTTCACAATGGATGACATAAGCGCGCGAGTTCAACTTCTGAAAAAATGATACAGGCATTTTCATATGATTTTAGGAAATGAACATTGCACTTGGGATCATGAGACCAACAAAGTACAAGCGCCAGATTGGCTAGTATGATTTTGGAACGACGTAGCAGGCGATGCTGAGTTTACTGCTGCATATCTAAAGCATGGAGAGCCTTTATTCGGTTTGATGGATTTGGTATTCAATAAAAATTATTTAAATTGCATTTTTCAATACTACAATCTCATTGGAAATCCGCCATTACGAATGTGATCGCATCTATGTAATATCAAATTACTGTAATTACTATTTTAATCTTCGTTGTTGTTGTATCTTAATTTTATTTTATTTTTAATTTGGAATTAAAATTTATTGTCACTTTTTTATTTATATTATTTTATCGTATTTTTTATTTTCAAATAAACTTCGTGTAATTTTAAGACATTATTATGATATGTTTATTTATTTTACTTAATAAATTTTTTAAATAAATTATAAAAATAAAAAACCTCAAAACTAAATAATATAAATAAATAAAGAATATGTGTGTTAGGTTTAGGGTTAGGGTTTTGTTGTTACGCTTTTTTCTTTTTTTTTGCAAAAATACCCCGGAACGCCGTTCCCAAAGGCGTCCCGACCCCCTCTTTTTTTCTTTTCAAAACCCCCCGGGATGCTATTCCGAAATGCGTCCCGACCCCCCGATTTTTTTTTCATTTCGGCCCCAAAAAACTTTGGGGCATAACGCTTTTGGGAATAGTATCCCGGTGGGCGGGACGCTTTTGGGAATAGCGTCCCGCCACAATTTTGTAAGTTTATTTGAAACTAACATATTTATTTAATTCTTATTTAAATATATATTATTTATTTAATTATATCCATATGCTCGTTTAGGCACGCTTTTGCGATCAAAAATAAAAAAAGGCTAACCATCCTTTTATACGCATACCACTAGGCGATGGCAATTTCTTATATGCTCATGGGTGCACCTAGCTAGGTGCACCCTGTAAAAATCTATTATCATTCAGTTATATGTGATGATATTGAGAGTTATACGTGATAATATATGATAGTTATACGTGATGATATCTGGCAAAATTACACAAAAGTACATGATTAAAGTAATAGTGTTTATTGTTTTTTCTTAAATATAAGTTTAGTATTGTAAATTTAATTATAGTTGTTTCTACTACCAATCTCGTTATATATATGCATGTTTGTTTGTGTGTGTGAAATAGGTTTCAATAATTGAACAATTTTTTTTTTATTGGGTTGGAGATTTTTTTTTATTTCTATTGGTATAGAACCAAGTTATAATAATAATAATAATAATAATAATAATAATAAGTTTAGATATTCATGTAATAATTGATAAAGTGGTGAAATAAATTTGAAAGTTTAAATACATAATGAAATAATAGAGTTTTCCAAAAATAAAAAATAAAATGGTTAAAAGAGGAATAAAATCAAAAAGTTTCATGAGCTTATTTGAAACGCTTGTAATAGTAAGATCTGAGATAAGTTTAGACCTTTCAAATTAAGCTCATCCAATCGAACAAGATGTATTTGAATACAAGAGGCATATAAGCTCTCTAAATAAGTTATAATTTAACTTATTGTTCTTACCAAACATACACTACATCTTTTTGTACCCTTTCAAACATGGCTTTAAATGGAGTATTTGAAAACACCAAAAAAATATATATCAACTTTAAAAGGAAAAAATGAGTGTATTTTTGAATGTTTGCAAACACTCCATAAATAAACTTCTAGTAGAGAATGTTTGAAATGAACCTTTCTGCTTCTAAGGGTTGTTGACAAGGGTTCGAGACCTATACCGTGAACAACATTTCCCTTGTCACTGACCTTGCCCCTAAAGCTAAAAATCTTGATCTTAGTGCCCTAACTCGTGAATTTGAGAGTGTTGAGTTAGACGATGAAGAATTTGTACTCATCACTAGAAGATTTAACGACTCTCCTGAAGTAAAACCAACCTAAATAAGCATACGAACCAGAACAAACCTATATCTGAACCATCTATTCGAAGAAATCTTGGACGCTCTCCACAAAACCAAGCATCAAATGAAGGATGAAACTTCCTCTAGCTCTAAATCTGATGATCGCAATCAATATAATTCTAAACTTTTGCACAATGTTCAATGTCATGAATGTAGTGGTTTCAGACACTACAAATATGAGTGTAATAATATCGTAAAATAACCAAAAACATGATTGTTTGATGGTGAAGATGATGAAACCACTGAAAACGAAGATGGGGAGTCAGCTGTTGCAATGGCTTCCTGTCTTGTCTGGGAAGATGATGAGGATTTTGCCAACATCATCTATCTTGATGCCTCTGTTACTGTGGGTACTGAGGATATTGAAGACTTGGCTACTGCCTACGAATAACTGTATGAAAATTCGACAAATCTTGTTAAGAAAGGGAAAATGCTTGCAATAGAGAATGAGAGTTTGGTTCAGGCTGATACTGAACAATGGACTGTAATTATTTCTTCACATGGAGATGTTACTCATCAAACAAGAAGAATGATTGGCTATTGGAATTTCTTTCAAGACTGGTGTAGGGTTCAAGGCCCTTGCCTTTGTAAAAAGAAGGTGGCAAACCATGTTCTTCAGCATAGTCAATTTCGATGAAATCCTCCAAACGATGGAAGAGAATATATTTGCTATCACTACTTAGAACTTAGTCACATTAGACCCTTCTGTGTGAGACTAAAGATTGAGAGGAAATTTTTTTTTTTCCAAATTTCTCTAAATAAAAATCAATGTCAGTTAATACCAACAGTAGCACCAGGAGTAACATTTCTCATCACAAATCTAGAATTGGTGTGGGTATGAAAGACTAATGTCAAGTGTAATATGATATAAACCTAACTTTTGTTTAACATTGTAGGATCATTGTTTATAGCGGTGATAAATGACTGGAACTGTAAACAACCTATCCGATTTCAAGAAACACAGTGAAGAAAAAGCCAAGTTTGCTGGAAATGCACATGGATAGATCACTCAAATATGAACCTTAAATGTTAAAGGGTTGCCTAAACTCAAGAATGTACTACTTATTGAAGGAATGACGATGAGTTTGATTAGTATCAATCAATTTTAAGATGGTAATCTGTCTGTAAGATTTAATCATGATAAGTGTGAAGTGTTGGACCAATCAAACACTTGAATCCTAATGGGGACTAAGACTGTCAAAAATTGCTATCATTTGGTAGCATAATTATATGTTAAATGGCTCAATCTTCTAAGTATAAACTACGAAACCAAAAAAGGACATGTGAATAACAAGATGATGGGGAGATTAGTCAAGAACAATGCTGTGAAAGGCATTCCCAAGCTAGTTATCAAGAATCCATCAATTTGTATAGCATGCCAAAAGGATAAGCAAATCGGAGTGTCTCACCCAGCGATCTAATACTTCAACACCCCTCGTTGTCTGGAACTTCTTTATATGTATCCCATGGGTCTTGTCAAGGTAGAAAGTATTATTAGGAAGAAATATTCATTTGTTATTGTTAATGGTTATTCACGGTTCATTTGGATTTTACTCCTTCATCAAAAATCAAGAACTTTTGGGTGATTTAGAAATTTGTCCAAACGTATTAACATTTGATATGGTATTAATATTGGCATAATTAGTTATGATCATGGAAAGGAGTTTGAAAATCCTTCTTTCCCAAAATTTTGTAATAAATATGATATCTCTCATGAATTATCTTCTCTAATTACACAACAACAAAATGGTGTAGCCGAATGTATACATAGATCTTTGCAAGAGATGGCCCGAACATGTTAATTTCTAATAATCTTCCAAAAATTTTTTGGGCTGAATCTTTAAATCTCGCCTTTCATATTCAAAACAGAGTTTATTTTAGATTAGTATTCATTTGCACCTTATGAGATACTTACGGTGAAGTAACCAAACCTAAAGTATTTTTATGCGTTTGGGTGTGTTTGTTGTGTTTTAAATGATAGGTCTCTCCTTGCAAAGATAGATTCAAAAAGTGTTAAGTGTGTACTTTTAGGCTATTATGTCAATAATCATGCATCTAGAATGTTTAATCTTAAGACTCGCACCATGATTGAGTTTATGAATGTTTAGTCTAATGATCTATCTAATATAATAGGTAATTTCTGAGGATGGAAATATACATGATCTTGTACAAAGTCCTCAGCCTATTTATTTAACTCTTGTGTCTAGTGAAACTGCAGGAACTGATACTGAAAGGACTGCTAGTATGTTAACACAAGAAGCAACATCAGAACCAACTTTACAACTTCCGGCTGACCCTACTGCAGATGCTTCTAAATCAGAGTCCGACCAGGATGAATTTTCACCTAAAGTGCTCTCAAATCCTCTTAATACATGTTCCCTTGAGAAATGAATTTTAAACGTGGTGAATTTTATAAAACCTTATTTTTAAATGAAAAGCAAACATGACATGTTGATTGCTCAAATTTATATTGATGATGTTCTATTTGGTTCTACTTGTGATAAATTACTTAGAGATTTTGTGAAAAGCATGTCAACTACTTTTGAAATGAGTATGGAAGGTCAGTCACCGTTCTTCTTAGGTTTGAAAATTAAGCAGTTTGCTGATGGCATCATTGTGTCACAATATAAATATGTTAAAAACTTTGTTCAACATTTTGGTCTACATAATGCTAAGCACATGAAAACCCCCATGGTTTTGAGTCAGAAATTGTCTAGAGATGATGTTGTTAACTGTGCTGACCACACGTCGTATAGGAGTATAATAGGTATATTATAATGATATGAGTTTGATGACTTACTTTAATTAAACTACAAACTTTAAAAAATAAAACTGCTATTATAAAAAATAACACTACTTATACACAAAAATAACATTGCTTAGTAATGTAAAGAAACACTATTGCATATAAAATAGCACAACTATTATATAAAAATAACATTATTCCTGCATAAAATAGAACTGATTTGTAATATAAAACTAACTAACACCGCTAATTGTACAATTAACTTTTGCATTTTGTTCATTGTTATGATTCACTGGACTCATAAGAACATATTAATATTTCAGGCCAGAAAACACTGTTTATACACAAAACCAATATCACTGTTAGTATATAAAATAAAGTTCAATATTTTTTAAAATAACATTTTTAATATAAAAATAGCACTACTGAAAAATAGCGTTGTTTATACACATAAACAACACTACTGTAGGTGTATAAAATATTTATTAATATTCTTTAAAGTATTTTTTTATTCTTAAATATAAAATATGTATCTTAAATCATAGATATTGAAAAGACAATTAATTTGATATTTTTTTTGTTTAAAACGAATTTCAGGCAAAAAAGTTATGATATTTTGACAATTTAATTTTTTTCTCGAATTTTGAATTTGCTTAGGTGGTAGTAGTTACTGACAGAATTTCTAACGCTAATTTTATAAATACGTAGTGCTAGATTTATTCACTCACAGTGGTACCTGATGAACAATTTGATTCTATTTAACAAAGTACAAAAATACTCTTATATTATTATATTATTAGTTTAATGAGAGATTTTACCTTAATACCCAGCTGGCATGATATCTCCTCAACCATCATATCCAATCGTGTGGTATTAGATTAGGCCCAATGTTCTCACACAGGGAGGGGTTCACATCGAAACCCCTCACACACACACAAGTAAATTAACTCTTAATTAGTTGTATTAATATGCTAATTTACCATATTTTAAACTTAACTACAGTATCAAATCAATTGTTATATTGCGCAGAAGGGTACACCATGAGTAAGGTTCACCTCGCCAATATGTCCATCACTCAAAATAGTAGATTCATTTTAAAGCAAGGGTACATCATATAAAATAATAAATGCTCTTAATTAGTTGTATTAATCTGCTAATTTACCATATTTTAAAATCAATTATCGTATCATATTAATTGTTATATTGTGTAGCAGTGTGCACCATGAGTAAGGGTCACCACGTCGATATGTCCATCACTCAGAATTTTAGATACATTAAAGTTAGGGTACATTATATTATATAACAACTAAATATATATTGGGGTCCATCATATGATTTGAGCTATAAGAGATTAATTATTAGCCACTCGTTTCTCTAATCAGCTCAATCAATCAATTCCTAAATATATTATTTAGATTATCATGAAAATAAACGAAAATCCCACACTCACCCCCTTTCCTGTTCAGTTGGTGATTCATACCGCCTTGATCATGTTCCGATCCTTCGCGTGGAGGGGATGGAAATGCCAAAGTCCGCCCTTCTCACTCCTAAAAATATCCAAGGGATTTGTTTTCGCTACTAAGAGATGACATTAAAGTCGATGACATTCATTTACAGCCTCTTTGCCATGAGGTTCGAATACCAGATTGGTATTATGAATATCATACTCGTTTGCCCTAATACTTATATATCAAATACTTAACAATAATATCTTGGACATAATCTCTACATATAATAATTATATTAACGCATATGATTAAGTACTAGTAAATATAATATTATAATACAAAATCATTCACTTTCATACATTATTGGACGTAAAATATAATATAATAATATATTATTATTTTTTTGAATATAATGTGACATCTACAATTTTAAAGGATTCTAAATAAATAAAATTTTTACTAATCACAAAATTCTGAATATTAAAAAATTTTAAATACCAAAATTCAAAATCCCAATAAACATATATAACGCTAGGCCAATCAGACCTATTTGTGTTTTCAATTCTTGTTACTCAGAAAAACAGTCGGCCCAATTTTGGGGATAATACATACATTAAACTTATTTGGCAAAAGTTAAAGTTAGGCTAGTTGTTTTCAATTTGGATAATATTTGTGTAAACCAGTCGCGATGTGGTATTTTTGTTTCTGTTAAAGGAACGTGTTAAATTCAAATAAAAATGTTAGTTTTTATTTATCAAAATGTTTCAAATAATACTTAATCCAATCAAAAGAATATTTACTGAACTCGATTCAAGGGCATTTTAGTCTTTCGCGAAAGCTGGAAAATAAGATGGATCTAGTTGGAAAACAACATTGCGAGCCCAATAACCACCAGTTTGGGGCTTGCGACATTACAAGATACATTGTCATTTAAGAAAGTCGGCTAAGAGTTGAGCTGTCACTGTTATGCTGGTACTGGTACCTATTCAGCTTTTCAGTCTTGTCTTAACTTAATATATACCAATGACC
Organism: Phtheirospermum japonicum; assembly: GCA_014905375.1. Taxonomy (NCBI): domain Eukaryota; kingdom Viridiplantae; phylum Streptophyta; class Magnoliopsida; order Lamiales; family Orobanchaceae; genus Phtheirospermum; species Phtheirospermum japonicum. The sequence continues at coordinate 1,774,648 of BMAC01000125.1, read as the reverse complement.
ACCAACCAAACTATTACTAAGGTATAATAACGCAACTAATTATTCATGCATATCTTAAACACACCGAATTACTTAGCTATTGATGGGGTTTATTAAATAAATAATATGTTTTTTTTTTTAAAATTGATAAAATAATATTCAAATAAAAAAATTGAAAAAGTAGGGCGGAATTCTAGAAGGTAGGAAAGAAAACCTATCTAGAATGTGAGCGGGACGCCACAGCGTCCCGTACATTCTAGAAGGTATACATAAATAACCGTTCTAGAATGTGAGGTTGAAATGAAAAAAAAAATAATTGACATTTTCACAAAATTAATAATTTCCTCATTTACAAATAAAAATAAAATCAATTTTATTAAGTAATTAAGAGCTAAAAAAGAAACGAATAAATCTGAATTTTCACTTAATTAATAATGTCTCACAAAATAAATAAATTAAGACTTTTTTCACATAATTTATAATTTTATATAAATTTTATTTTTCACGTAATTAAGAGTTTTACACAAAATAAATCAAAAACATATAAATTATTAATTATGTGAAAAATTAAAAGTTTTAATATGTCAATTGGTTTATTTTATATAAATTGATTTATTTTGTGTAAAATTCTTAATTATGTGAAAAATAAAATTTATATGAAATTATTAATTATGTGAAAAAAAGTCTTAATTTATTTATTTTGTGAGAAATATTAATTAAGTGAAAATCCGAGTTTATTCGTTTCTTGTTTAGTTGTTAATTATTTAATAAATTGATTTTATTTTTATTTGTAAATGAGAAAATTATTAATTTTGTCAAAATGTCAAAAAAAAAATTCATTTCAGCCTCACATCTTAGAACGGTTATTTATTTATACCTTCTAAAATGTACTTTAGGGCCGGGATGCCACTGAGAAAGGCGTCCCGCTCACATTCTAGAACGGTTTTCTTTCCTACCTTCTAGAATGTGAGCTGGACGCCTTTCCCAACAGCATCCCGCCCTACTTTTTCAATGTTTTTTGTTTTAGTATTATTTTATCAATTTTGAATAAAAATATATATATATATATATTATTTATTTAATAAACCCTATATTGACGTCCAAAAACATAGTTTTGAAGTAGTATTATTCTTAAGATTGGTGTATACTCAATACAACAATCAATTGATAAATGTTCAATCAAAGGCCAATCCTTCAAACAAGAAGAGAAATGAGAGTTACAAATGACCCTTATTAGCAGATTAATACAACTATGACCGTTTATAGGTATCAACACTCACCCAAACAAAAAAAGAAGACAAATATATTTGTATGCCAATTTATAAAGATAATTCTTTTTTTTTTAAGTCATCTAAATATATTAAACTACTCCTCATTCCACTATCTACTATTTAATACACACATTGCAAGGCCAAAAACGTGATAGAAACCGAAATTAATTATCACCTAATTATATGTTCTAAAGGAGAAAAAGAAAAGGTACCACAATATAAATATAATCATGTGAGCATTAAGCATAATCAGGCGATAATACTATTGCCACAACAAAAGTATAATCAGGTGAGGCGTAAGTATAATTAAGTGAGAATTAATGGGTATTTTGTAAATAAAAATCGTACTTTTTATGATTTAGATTTTAGCAAGATATTTCCTTTGATTTATTTTTGAGGCGAATAATCTTGTAAGAGCAACATAAATGACATTTTCTCCCAAACTTTCATGGGGTGATAGATTCATAGTTTTGGAGTGTAAGATCAGTGGTTAGGCACTCGATCTCTTATAATGCTACATTAAAATCTAATTTAATTTGTTACACAACAAATCAAAGTTGAACCAACCTCTATTTTTTGTTTTATTAGATAAGATTTCAAGCTCAATTCATCTTAATTAGAAAACGAACAAAAGAAACTAACTGAAGTCGATTCATATTCAACTCATATCTTTTTTTTAATGGTACTCGTTTAAACTCGAGTCAGAATTTGATAATAATTGATGGGTAAACTTTTTTTAATATAAATCAGAATACATTCAACTAGAGTAAAATTCATTTTTATATCAATGATAATGGTATCAAATATGGTGACGCCATGATGTCCAAACAAGAGGGTGAAAGCAGTGTTTAAAAAGCGTAAAAAACGTCGAATTAGAGTCTAGCACCTAAACAAAGTATGAACAATTTTAGATTGAATATAAATAAAACTAGTTCTAATAGAAATAAAACAACCAATGGATGGATAGTGTTTAAAAGTTATGCTTTGAACTGTTCACGTGATTGAGTACTTTACCCACGCTAAAAGTGCATAAACACTCACTTTTGGCAAATAATGATCATATAACAATTGCTTTTGGCACTAATAAAAAAAAATCTAATTTTCTTTAATAACCAATTTTTTGAGTAATTATTTTCATCGATCTTTTCATTTATATTTTCTTATCTATTATCAAATCACATAATTTGACAATGTTTTTGTTGACGTTTGCCGCTAATAGAAAAATAATTTAGACATCTTTAATACCAAAACTTTTTTGTAATTTTTTGTTCCATTTTTTTATTTATATTATTTCATCGTGATAGAATGTCCTAATTCCTAAATATTCTTACAAAATATTTTATTTCATCATATAGTTCTATTTTAATTTATATTTTCTATTTGTGTTTTATGCATTGTAATTGTTGTTTGATGCTTGTTATATGCACATTATTTGTTGAAATTATATATTTAAGCTATATTTTTAAGAAAGAAATTAATTATTCTTATATTAAAAACAGCTCAAAAACTATGTGATTATTTTTTTGATATTAAAATAACATATTTAAATAATTAATGTTGGGGCACGCATTTTAACACACCAGGTGGAACTATGGTAGAACATTGATCAACGGAGCCTAACCGAGTTGGCTGCTGGTGAGTGGATGGTGATGTTGTTTGTGTATATTAATCTGTCATTTTTCATTTATACTTTAAGGTTCTGAACAAAAGGATAAGTGAAGGTCGACAGAGGGTACACCCAAATTTATGACCTAGAGCACAAGAAAACAATAAAATAGAGAAATGAAAAACTATTGCAGTACAATTTCAAGTATGTTTTCAGGCGTTGTCATTTTCGTTATCTAGTCCCATTTAATTAATTATTTTCTTTTCTGTCATTTCCTTTTCTTCCTTTCCTGATACACTCCAATTTGTATTTTTGGCTTTTTTTTTCTTTGGTTTCTTTAACCTATTCATAACTCATGAAAACCTTCTATCACGTTTTGAGATTTTATTTAATATGATATATTCTGGTTCAAATTTTTTTTTCTTTCAGATAATTGAAAAAGGTTTTGTTGAGTAATCGTATTTCTTAAATACGTGATTTAATAATTATTATTTTATTTTATTTTATTTTATTTAATAATTAATATTTTTACTAAGAGTTAATTATTTAGGAAAAATTTGATATTTATCATCTTCGATAATTATTATGTATGTGATTTATTATTAGATTGGATATTAGGTTGTAATTTTCTTTCTCTATAATAGTAATCGAATATTATAGTAATTATTATTTCGAAGTTTAAGATTTTATATTATATTTCCTTTATATAGAAATGCTATATTTTGTGTTTGTGTGTGTATATACTTGTTTTGTAAATCTCTTTTACAAGCAAAATGTGTCTATATAAATCTGAGTGATTGCTACCGTCTTACGGAATTTAGAGAGAAAAATCGAAGTTAAAGAGATTGGGAGGGCTTTTATTAAAGTTGCAATTTTCGTCTTTTGTGGATGTGACTGCGAATGCTTTCGCCATTAAAGATAACATCCTGCATAATTGTTTTCTTCCATTATTTTTACAGTTTTTGTTAATATCACTACAAAAAAATAGTATTTTACCAAGGGGAACACCTATGAAACTATTGCTCTCGAAAATTGTGAGGGCATTACCGTTATTACCGAGGGAATTACCGAAGGTCGGTACATTTGGTAAATCCTTCGAATCCACGGCGCCAATGTTTGCCGCCATTATTACCGAAGGTTTTTCGAGGGTAAATTTACCAAAGGCAACTACCCCTCAAAACACCGAGGAGTCAAAATTACCGAGGGGAGGTCTATCCCCTCAAGAATATTCGAGGGGAATTTGCTTCGCTCAGTTTCTTTGAAATTTAAAAAAAATGGGAAAAAAATAAAAATATATATATAATATCGTAAAATAAATCATATCTTATCATTTTAGGCACGTGTCGTGTAATTCGACCAACGGTAATAATTCATGATATTAATTCATCAAATTCGATATTAATTAATTAAAAGCACGTAAGCAGTACAATTTAACTACACAGAGAAATGTGGGCAATAGAGATCTAGAGAGAGAGACCTTATTACACTTGAGTGTTATTTTGACACCAGTATTTTCAGATTGCTGTACAACAGGCTCCAATCCCCTGCTTTCGTTTTCTGCCATGGTTATAGCGAGAGCCTAGATTTTTCCAAGTTTCTAACGTCTTTTTATTTTTGTTTTCTAAAAAAAGTATATTCTTTGCTTAAAAGTACAAGAAAAGTAGGACAACTACCTCCTGTGTTGCTTCTATGTATTGTTACTTTGTCATGATATCCTTTTTGTTGAGAATTTTATTCTTGGCAACTTTTTCTTATTTAGTGTTTGCCTTTCTTGTGCCAAAATAAATTAGAACTCTAGATTTATTTTCTAGATGGAGTTTAGGACTTTATTTGGTTTCCTAGTTTATGTTTAAAACTTGTTTACCAAGTATTGAACTCTTGTCTATTTAAGACAAGAAGAGGACAAGACTTAGAGATATTTTTTGATACGGCTTATCAGAATAGACGCAGCAAGCAACAACGCAAAGTATAGCAAGAAGAACACAAGCACGCAGAGTACTTGAAGCCATCCGAGATTCATAGATCTTTGAAGTTGCGTGACCAACAGAGAAGATCATCCTTTGTGGCGACAAGTATTTTAGTATCATCGTGTTTTGATACTTTAGTTTTCATATATTACTTTACATCTTTTGTATTTGATCTTGAACATGAAAAGTAATATAGTTTTCGAATTTGTATACCCAAGTTCGTAAGTACTTTTACTTACGAATGAAATTTAAATTGATTTGTCCTCTTTTTAATATTTATTCCGCTGCATATTTTAATAACTCTGTTTGATGTTAGTTTCGGTGGTTTAACACCAGTCTCAACATCTGATTTAAAACTATTCTTATTTTATATTTGCAACTCTGAAACTATCTGATGTTAGTTCTAGTGTTGTAACATTAAACTTAACATCGTTTACTGATACTTATATAACAACCATAGGTCTTTCAAAATTAAAATTGGCATCTAGAGCAGGTTTCTTGATGTACTAAGTTTACTGATCCTTATTTTGTAGGACGCTATAGATGCTCAGGGGAATCCTCGACCTCCTATCCTCAATGGAGAGAATTACTCTCTCTGGCAGAGGATGCGCTGGCACATTAAAAATATTGATGAACGTGCGTGGAGAACCATCCTGGTTGGATGGGAAAAACCACGTGTCACTGATGCTGATGGCAATACAATTATCAAGAAAGAAATAGACTGGACTACTGATGAAATAGCACAATCGAACTGGAATTCCAAGACCATCAACACCCTTTGTGGATATGTTGACTCGAACTACTACAAAGTTATCAAAAAACACGAGTCAGTAAAGGATGCATGGGATGCATTGCAGAGGGTATGTGAAGGAACCTAAAGTGTGAAGAAATCAAGATTAAGAATGTTGACTGCCACTTTCGAGTCGATAAGGATATATGACAAAGAGTCCATAATGGAATATACCGTGAGACTTTCAGACATCGCAAACGAGTGCGGGGAACTTGGTGAATCGATGAGTAACTCACGCCTTGTGGGAAAGTTGCTCAGATCAATCTCAAAGAAATTCAGCATTAAAGTGGTAGCCATAGAAGAAGCCAAGGACACAGACGATCTAGACTTTGATGCTTTATTAGGTTCCCTTAAGACTTCCGAGATGGAACACCTTGGTTCAAACTCAAAAGAAAAAAATATTGCTCATACCGTTGATGTTAACTCTGATGATGAAGACATTGATTCGAGAGAGATACTAGATAAACTTGATGCTACCACACTTGGAGAAGACGAAGTGTATCTCGTGTCTCAACGTTTTAACCGGTTTCTGAAGAAGAAAATAATATTGGAGGATCCAGTTTTAAATTCAAGCCAGAGACGTCAACACCAAGATCGACAGGGCGACCTCTTGCCAGATTCTAATCTTCACCTTCAGAGTCAAAGACCTCCAACTCGCCGAAGTCTCTTAGCGAAGTTCAGTGTCATGAATGCAAGGGTTGGGGACATTATAAGAATGAATGTGCAAATACTCTGAGAAAAAAGAACTTGATTACTACAGAGTTCAACGAAGTTGACAGTGATTCTGATTCTTCCAAGTCTATTCCATCTTTTTTCGCAAATATTGTGTTGGATGATGACATTTGTGTTGGTAACATCAAAATCAACACCTAGTGCTTAAATGAAGAAGCTGAACTTGACAGTTACGAGATGCTGAGAATTGAGTATGACGATTTATTTGCCAACTAGGGCAATCACGTGCTCAAAGTCAAGGCTCTTATGATCAAGATGGACAAACTGACTCACGAAAAGGATGATCAACTCAACACCATTGTCCGTTTAGAGTCATCATTGACTAGAAAGGATGCTGAGCTAGAACATGTAGAGGCTGAACTGAAGAAGGTCCAAGAAACCATCACAAACCTCAACAAGGGCAAGGCCAAGCTTGATGAAATTCTGGATATGAGTTTCCAAGAATCCTCAAGACACGGAATTGGGTACAAGTCTGTTCAGTAATCGCTAGAATCAAGCCAAAAACCGAAGTCGGCCAAATGCCACAAGAGGAGAAGAAGACAGTATGTGTGTCATCACTGTGGTGATCCATGTCACATTTGTCCTTATGCAGGAAGATTGTTGGCGAGAAAAGTCGTTTTCAGAGGACAAAACTGTTTGTCGAGACCCGTGACAGTTTTCGTGTTACTAACACCAAAACCAACACCAGACTCAAATAAGTCTGGGTAAATAAGAGTGAGATCAAATGTCATATATATATTCCTATCTGAAGTCTCACATCCCTGGAGCTTGGTACTTCGATAGTAGATGCTCTAAGCACATGACCGACTCGGAAGACCTCCTTTCGAATATTGTTAAATTTCAAGGAGGAAAAGTGAAGTATGGTGGAGGTGCACATGGCCAGATCATTGGGCAAGGAACTCTTCTTGTTCCTGGTATTGCAAAGCTTGAGAACGTGTTACTTGTTGAAGGATTAACGACGAACTTGATAAGTATTAGCCAACTGTGCGATGGTGGTTTCAGTGTTAAGTTCACTCATGAAAGTGTGAAGTGTATGACGAGAGCAATGCTTGCATCCTTATTGGCTATAGGACCTCTGACAACTTCTACCAAGTTAATGTTGATGTGTTCTGCAAACTGTCCCAATTGAGTGATGACGAAGTGTGGCATCAAAAGCTTGGGCATGTCAATTACAAGATGCTGGAAAGATTGGATAAGAAAAAGGCTGTGAATGGACTGCCTAAGCTTAACACCAAAATAATCTCAGTATGTGAGGCATGTCAGAAAGGGAAGCAGGTTAGGGTGTCTCATCCAAGTGTGCAAAGTCTCACTACATCAGATTGTTTTGAACTTCTTCATATAGATCTGATGGGACCAATTGAAGTAGAAAGCCTTGGTCGTAAGAGGTATGTTCTTGTGATTGTAGATAATTTTTCACGTTTTACTTGGGTAGAATTTTCAAAAGAAAAATCTGAGGCTTTCGAAGTATTTAAAAAACTTGCGAAAAAACTGAGTGTTCATTTTGGTGTGAGAATAGGTAGAATAAGGTCTGATCATGAGAAAGAATTTGAGAATGCTTCTTTTTCAAACTATTATTCTAAAATGGGTATAACTCATGAATCTTCCTCACCCATCACCCCCTGATTTGCACATTTTTGTACATATTTTTGTTACCATTTTTGTATCACGTTGCGTGTGTTTCGTTTGCTTTTGGGTATTTTAGGAGTCGAGTTGGCCATTTTTCGTTATTTCTAGGTTTTCTTAGTTTTTGTACGTTTTTGATTAGTTTTCGTAGTTTTTCACTATTTTGTTTTTCTCTTGGCCGTAGGACGTCCAAGCGGAGCCTGCGCTCATTTGGGATCGTTGATACTCGACTCGAGAATGGACGGACAAGCAAGGAAGTGCAACGGACAAGGCTCGATTAACCGGCGGACGTGAAAAGAACGAGAAATCGAGTCGGGTGCAGAAATTCAGTCGATCGACTGCAACTCTAGTCGATCGACTGAACTCCCAGGATCGACTGCATTCCAGGGAGTTTTGGCGTTTTGGACGACGCAGTCGATCGGCTGCCTACTTGGCCGATCGACTGCGGTCGATCGACTGGAGCCCCTCAAGATCGACTGGATTCCAGGACTTTCGGCCATTTTTGACATGCAGTCGATCAACTGCCGACATGGCCGATCGACTGAAAAGCAGAATTTTTGAAGGAATAAGTAATCAGACGTCTTTTCAATTTGGGCAACTTGCAGAAGGCCCTTTCTTCACCAGAGGAGAGTTCCTTCAAACCAGAAACCATTCCTTTTCATATTTGATCAATTTTAATTCCCATAAATTCTAGTAATGAGTAATAGATTAGTTAAGCCTTAGATCTTAGTTAGTTAGTTGCTCAAGCTTTGATTTAGTTTTCTTTTGTGAATAATCCTTCAAGCTTTCAAGCTTTTCTCTTCAAACTTTTGTGGAATCATACATTTGGTAAATTCTTTCTATTAATATAATTTTATGTTCATGTTATTTCCTTTAATCTTGTGTTGATGTTTGGATCATAATTTAGTTGCTACTTTGATTATCAAAACCTTCATTTTCATTTGATAGCTTTCTAACTTTTGAACTTATGCTTTTAAGTTGTTTAGTTGTTAGATCAATTTCTAAGTTTGTAGAAGTGTTATAAGATCTTCCTTTCTAAACCTTTAATTTTTGCTAAGTTAATTTTGTTGACTTTTTCAAATAAGCTTGACTTTAATTTTCCCTCCATTTTCCTTAATTTAAAATTATAAGTTTTATTAGTTAACTAGTTTAGATTAATCGTTTTAAATAAGCTTTAATTTCCTTTTCATTTTCAATGTTTTTAAATCTTGTATTTCAATATAAATCTTAGTCGTAAAACTCAAAACCGAACAATGACTATTGCTTTCCTAGTTTAGATTAGTTTAGTCGCAACCGACGATAAGAGCAATTAAGAAATCGACAAGCCGATAACATCCATCCTCGAGAGACACGACTCGAGAAGAACTCGCCGCCCTACAACCGGCTCCGTACTCTTGCGGAGACGGATTCTCAAACTAGAGCGTCGAGGATTCGTCGATCACCCCCCAACAAAATAGGATAGTCGAACACAAAAATAGGTCTCTTGCAGAGATGACTAGGACTATGCTCATTTCAAATGGTATTTCTAAAAGATTTTGGGATGAAGTTATGAAAACTGCATGCCATATAATTAATAGGGGGTATTTTAAACCAGGGTCGTGTGTTACTCCCTATGAATTATTGTTGGGGAAAAAGCCAAATTTGAGCTACTTTCATGTTTTTGGGTGTATATGCTATGTGCTAAATGATAGGAATCATCTTGCAAAACTTGACTCGAAAAGTGATAAGTGTATTTTCATGGGATGTTCTCAAAATAGTCATGCATATGGATTATTTAGTCTTAGGACACATAGCATGATTGAGTCGGTTAACATCAAGTTTGATGATTTAATTAGTGGAGTTAAACCTCCCGAGGACAATGATCTGATTTATGATCAGAATCCTCAAGATAATGGCACAGTTGCTCTAGATGAACCTGCAGGTGATGAAAGTTTCGATGACATAACACCAAACTTAACATCAACACAAAAGGTTCGAGAATATAATTCATAACTTGATGGTGAAGATCAAGGTGAACAAATTGATTTACATCATAGGGACATCCCCTCTAGAACTCAAAGGAACCATCTCACGGACCAGATGATTGGAGATCTCGATGAAAGAAGTAAAAGGAAGCGTTAGATAAGTTTCAAAGAGATGGTTAGGTATTTTTGTTTGTCTACTAACTGCTCTAAAATTCGAGAGTCCTTGTTTGTTTCCAAGACAAAGCTAAAGCGTGTAGGATATGCCTTGCAGGATGAATTTTGGATATTGGCCATCAAGAGAAGTTAGATCAATTTGCCAAGAACGATGTGTGGGACTTGGTTCCTCGTCCTGAAAATTCACAAGTCACGGGTACCAAGTAGATTTTCAAGAATAAAATCGATGAGGCTGGAAATATTGTGAGAAACAAGGCGCGCCTGATTGCACAAGGGTACACTCAAATTGAGGGTATCGATTTCGATGAGACATTTGCACCAGTAGCTCGCATTGAATCAGTAAGACTCTTACTTGTTGTTGCTTGTCATATGAAGATATCTCTACATAAAATGAACATAAAAGTACTTTTCTTAATGGAGTTTTAAGTGAAGAAGTTTTTTTTGAGCAACTTAAAGGGTTTGTTGATCCTCACAAACCAAATTTTGTTTTAAAATTGAAAAAGGCTTTACATGGTTTAAAACAAGCTCCCAGAGCTTGGTATGAAAGGATGACTCAACACTTATTGTTTTTAAATTTTAGACAAGGGGAAGTTGATAAAACCTTATTTCTTCTTAAATCGAACAAGCACATTTTGATTGTCCAAATTTATGTGGATGATATAATCTTCGGTTCCACTAATGAGAAGATAGTGAAAGAGTTTATAACTCGAGTTCTTGACACATTTGAGATGAGCATGGAAGGTAATTTATCTTACTTTCTTGGTTTGCAAATTAAACAGTTGGATGACAGTATTTTTCTCTCTCAGTCCAAATATGCTAAGAACCTTGTTAAGAAATTTGGGTTAGAGAATGATACACATAAGAAAACTCCGTTAGGAAAAACCATGAAACTGTCTAGAGATGATGTTGGTAATGGTGTTGATAACACCATGTATAGGAGCATGATTTGAAGTCTTTTGTATTTAAAAACTAGCAGGCCTGATATTATATATAGTGTGTGTCTTTGTGCTAGGTTCCATTCCAACCCTAAAGAGTCACACTTAAAGGTTGTTAAACGAATTATTAGATATGTAGCTGGTACGACTGGTTTGGGTGTTTGGTATACTAAGGAAATAAGTACTCAACTTGTAGGATATACGGACTCGGATTGAGCTGGGTATGTTGTAGATAGGAAGATTACTACTGGGGAAAATTGCATCTCTCTTTCTACAGCTAAAGCCGAGTATATTGCAGTTGGAAGTGCTTGTACACATTTGCTATGGATGAACCAAATGATAGAGGACTACGGTATACACAGTAGTATTTTGACTGTGCTTTGTGAGAATTCTAGTGCCATTGATATCTCAAAAAATACGGTCCAGCACTCACGAATCAAACACATTGACATAAGGTACCACTTTATTTGAGACTTGGTTGAGAGAAAGATGGTTAGTGCTGAGCATATAGGGACAGACAATCAGCTTGCTGACATCTTCACAATGGCATTAGATACAGAGACCTTCTCTCATTTTAGAAGAGATCTTAGAATGTTCATTGTTTAATTCAATATTAGTTTTGATGTCATGACACCTATACTGACATCACACTACAAGAAATCTGCTGTTTAGTGACGATTTTTTTTCCACGCATGGAAATTCGTCATAGTATGTTAACCAATAGTGACATTTTTTAAATTCATCATAGAATAACACCCTTCTATGACAACATTTACTGTTGTCACAGTTGTTCACCGATTTCGTCACGAATACTCATATTTTATGACGCTTAAATGTATTTTGTCACAATTTTAGGATGACAAAAAAAAAGGGTTCGGAAAACCCATTTTATGACAAACATATAATAAAATGTGACAAAAATTGAGTGTCACGATAAATTTGTAGTTGTGACAGGATTAATTTTGTCACTAATGTTCCCTAAAATAACGGTGAAAATATTTGGTGTCACATCAAGTTTCTTTTCATGACAACGCTACAATTTGTCATCAGTTCTAGAAGAATGGCGACAATATTATTTTGACATGAAAGAGTTCTATTTTGACGTCAAATGTGAATTTGTCATTGTAATTTTATTTTTGTTATAAATTCAAACCAGAATTAGGAGACTCTTCCGATAATAATTTGATAATAATTAGATGATATTTGGTATCATTGCATAATTGTGTTACTAAAAGCATCATATTTCTCATTAACTTTTATGAATGCAATAGTAATTAAATTTAATTAATATATATTGTATAATATTTGAAGTACTTAATAATATATAAAAAAAATCTAACGTTAAAGGAATATATTAATTAAAATAAATCGTAGAATGAAAACCACATATATGATAATTGGACAATTTTTTAATTTTAATACTCAAACTATTGATAACAGCCCATCATTCTCTTTCATTAAATTGAAAATATAAAAAGAAAATATAAAAGCCATGTATGTAATTGTCTCATCCAAAAGCCAATAGTTGCTAAGCATATAAAACTACTATTTAACTAGATAGATTCCTGAAAGTATTTGTTCCATGCACGAGACAAAAATTAACCCGTTAACACTAAATCGTTTGTTTTTCATGGTAAGAGACAAATCTCTCGAGCGACACTAAACTCCGACCTAATAAATAATCATATGACCTCGCAACTTGATCAATATCAGCCAATACGTCTTCATCCACATAACATATTTCTGCAAAAATTGCAAATAACATCAAGATTAGAAAACAAAGCAGAGATAATTTTCACATACAAAAAATTGCTTCCAAAACAAACACATACAAAAAATGAAGAACATGCTAAACAAGTGAGATTAAGAAAAAAAAAATGAAGAACAGGCCAAACACATAGTAATCTTTTGTACCAAAATAATCACGTGAGATTAACGAAAAAATATAAATTTATACCTCACCAGTCTTCTCGATTATCATCATCACTGTCTGCGTCTGTCTCTTTATCAGACTCGTCGTTTTTTTGAGATTCTTCATCGCTGGTGCAATAGTCAAGTAACGTGTCATCTAACTCTTCAACATCATCTAAGTTTGGTCCTTCAACAACTTCAGATGACCTTGAGGTAATCGGCCCGTCAATGACCTCCACGTCCACATCATCCCTGTTTAATGAATGCATTTCATCGAGATTAACTTCAAGCGGATCGTTTGTATCATTCTCCTGATATACAACATTTTCCATAGAAAAAACATCGTCGACATCCATTTCTTCATCATGCATCTCCGTAACATCATAAATATGCCTATGCTGGAATGGTATCACGACACGCCAATCATCTCCTAATTTAGGATCATTAGTGTAGAAAACTTGCCTTGCTTGGTCAGCTAATATGTAAGAGTCGTCCTCGTACCATTTTCCAGCAACTCGGACACTTACGATATTTCCGTCTTTTTGTATCCCTGTTTCTTTTTTTCTTTCAAGATCAAACCAATCACATTTGAATAAAACAACCTGCCTGTCTTTGACATAATGTAACTGAATAATATCCTTTAAAACCCCATAAAAATCAATGTTGTCATCTCCATGGTTACCCTCCACTACAACCCCACAGTTTTGAGTTTTTCGACGGCTATTGCGTTGTTCAGTTAAAAATCTTACCCCGTTCACGATGCAACCAGAAAACTTTCTTACACACTTCCGAGGTGCACATGCGAGTGAATATAAAGATTCATTTACCTGTGATGGCTCCTCTCCATATAACTTAATCATCTGTAAAACAAGAATAACATAAATTAACCCATACACTTATAAAATAATTTGTATTTACTCTAAGTATAACATTACTTGTTTTTTGAACCATGCCGAAAATTTCTCTTTATGTTCCTGGACTAAATTCGCACAATTGTCCAACAAAAGCTCTTCCTTGTGCTTCCTACAATCAAAATAAAAAGGTAATTCTATTTTATGAAATAATTAAAATTAATCAGAATGTGTAAAAAAAATTATACAATACTTACTCCAAAAATGGTGCAACCTCTTTGCAATTTTGGAAGACAAACCACTGTAGATCATTGAACTCTTCCTCCGATAAATCTACAAGTTTTGTTGCTCCGAAATGGCAGTATTTTTGTGAGAATATTGATAGACTATCATCAATCTTTTTATCACTATTACGCTCATCTCGGTTAAATCTAGTTTCAATTCCCTCTAAGTACATCGAGCAAAATGTTAAACACTCTTTTGTGATGTATGCTTCGGCCACTGATCCTTCGGGATGGGCTTTATTGGGCACACTGTGCTTCAAGCCACATAGAAATCTACCGGGGAAGAAAAATTCATCATGATGACAAATATAAAGTTTGATTCAATTATAAATTTTTTAAAACCAATGAAAAATATATATAATAATCGGAATGGTAGAAATATAAGTTCAGATGCATTTAAAAGTTCGTAATTTAATATTATTACCGTTCAATGGGATACATCCACCTGAATTGAACTGGGCCACCAAGCAATGTCTCATCCGGTAAATGAATAGGCAAATGAACCATGACGTCGAAGAAAGCTGGAGGATATATTTTTTCAAGTTTACACAAAATCAAGCAAATATCTCCTCTCATTTTCTCCAATTCACTTCTTTTCAATTTCTTGCAGCACAGGTGTTGGAAAAAATGGCCTAACTCAGTCAGTACCTCACGCACTTCCTTATTTAAGGATCCGCGAATCCCGATAGGAAGTATTCGTTGTAAAAGTATGTGGCAGTCATGAATTTTCAACCCAGATAACTTGTGGTCACTTGAACTAACACAACGAGAGATATTGGAAGCATACCCATCCGAAAATTTAACAGACTTTATAAACTCACACAAGTCTTGTCTCTCTTTCTTTGACATAACATAACAAGCAGCTGGCATCACACATGTTCCATTAGGTCGCCTGACTAAGTGCAACTCCTCACGAATTTTCATGTCCTCTAAATCTAGCCTAGCCTTCATCGTATCTTTTGTTTTACCATCTACACTCATCAAGGTTCCTAATATACTCTCACATATATTTTTTTCGATATGCATTACATCTAAACTATTCCGTAATTTCAACTTACACCAATAGGGCAAATCGAAAAAAATGCTACGCTTGGTCCAATTTAACTCCTCGGGCTCCCGCTTCCTTTTCTTGTTGTTTTCATGCTTCCCCGGTATTATACTTTGCAGTCTCTCCAGCTGCACTAACACATCCTCCCCGGTTAAACCTCTAGGACCTTCACCGTCTTCATTTTTTTCATTGAACCTCTTACTTTTCCTCCACGCATGATCTTTCGGTAAATCACGACGATGTCCCATGTAATCTATCTTGCTACGTAGTCGCACGGAATAGGTTTGGTCATTACAAACTGGACAGGCCATGTACCCTTTAGTACTCCACCCGGACAGGTCGCCATATGCCGGAAAATCATTTATTGTCCACAAAATCGAAGCACGCAATTGAAAAGTTTTTTTTGAAGAAACGTCAAAGGTCTCTGCCCCCTCGACGAACAATTCTTTCAACTCTTCGATTAATGGCCGCAAGTAAACATCAATATCTTTACCAGGTGAATTCCTGCCCAGAATCAGCAAAGACAAGAAAAGGAATGGATCTTTCATGCAATCCCAAGGGGGAAGATTCAACGGGGCTAGGATGACTGGCCACATGCTGTACGTGGTGCTCGTGTTTCCAAATTGATTAAAATCATCTGCAGCTAAAGCTAGTCTCACATTTCTAGGATCGTTTGCAAACCAGGGATACTCTTTATCGAAGTGTTTCCATGCTGCAGAATCTGCCGGATGCCTCATGTATTCATCATCGACTCGTTTTTCTGTGTGCCACACCATTTTTTTTGATGTTTTATGGGACATGAAAAGGCGTTGGAGCCTTGGTTTCAATGGAAAATATCTTAAAATCTTGTGCGGTAACTTCTTCCCCACACCATCGTTGAGTTTCCATCGAGAAGTATGACAAACAGGGCACGCCTCCAATTTTTCATTCTCTTTCCAAAATAAAGCACAGTCATATTTGCATGCATGAATGCATTCATATCCCAATCCCAACTCGCGCAAAAAAATTTTAGCTTCATAATACGTACTTGGAAGCGTCTCACCATCCGGAAAAGAGGATTTCATCAAGCGCAAAAGCATATCGACGGTTTTATTACTCAACTTATTATACACTTTCAAGTGGAGAAATTGTATAATAAAAGATGTCTTCGACATTTTTTTACATCCAGGGTATAGTTCCATCTTGGCACCATTCATCAGCTCCTCGAGATATGCCGGAACACCACCAACATTCTCTTCGCGATCGTAGTGCTTGCCAAGGTCCAGCAACATGTCGTCAACACCATCGTCTTCATCGTCAGTCAAATATTTATCCGAAGGCTCGTCTTCAATTTCAAAATAGTTCCTATAACATAAAATAATAAAAGAGTCATTGATCCATTACAGTGCAGCCCAAAAGTCCAAAATAATACACGGCACGAACAGTATCAATAAGCATACATAAATTATTAAAATAATTAAAATATCAACGAACAAGTTCTAAAGGAATCAAACCACAAGTTTTCTGTTAGGCTAACATCAGAAAATTGTCAATAAGATCGTAATGAGATTATGTAAATAAGATAATGAATTAATTAAAGTATGACGTAATTAGTATTTTAATTATCA